>JAKUBJ010000018.1:0-168637 GCA_030566855.1 Tortispora sangerardonensis | reverse complement strand
TTACAGTGTATAAAGTGCATATAAGCTTTAAACCTTATTACTTAATTAAAAACCTTAACTTTATCCCAATTAGGACTGAACTGTCAAAATGGCAGTCTACTCCAGCTCCGGGGTGGCTATTTGGGAGATTAAATCGAAAGCTAGAAAAGTTTATATTTTGTAACTACACGTAAACCTTTACAATTGTATACAAAAGATACATAGTAGAAGAAGAAGTGTACGAGCAAAATTGTATATAAGAGATATAAGAGATACAAGAAGATATACAAATAATAGTAGTATTTGTATAGGAAGAAAAATTATATACAAAAAGGTTACAAAAGGTTAAAATTTGAGTATAATTTTACACCGAAAAACTATGAAATTCTCAGTACTTTTTATTGCATATTTTACATACGCAATTGAAGGTGTTTCACCTGAAAGAGAATCACTTTATAAACCTTTAGATAATGGATTATGGTCATGTATTTCAAATCCCGAGATTCAAATAAAATTTGATCAAATTAATGATGATTATTGTGATTGTCCTGATGGGTCAGATGAACCAGGTACTTCTGCTTGTGGAGGTAAACCATTAGCAGTATTTTATTGTAAAAATTCTGGATTTATACCAAAAGAAATATCAGGAGTACGTGTAAATGATGGTATTTGTGATTGTTGTGATGGATCTGATGAATGGAAAGGTGTTACTGTTTGTGCGAATACTTGTGCAAGTGAAGCAAAAGCATTTAAAGAATCAAGTCAAAAACAATTTGATATTCAAGATCGTGGTTGGAAGATTAAAAGTGAATATATTGAAAAAGGTAAAATTCTTAAAGCAGAAGCTGAACAGAAACTTATATCACTTGAACCACAACTTGAAGTAGCTAAAGTAGCATTAAATAAAGCAAAAGCAGCAGCAGCAGCTTTAGCAGCTAATTCACTTTCAACATTAAATCATGAAAAGATAATTGATAATGCGGTTGATGTATTAGCTAAAAGACAAGAACTTTATAGTCGTTTTAAAGGTATACTTGATATGGTTACCACAGAAGGATTTTCTACATGTAATGATGAAGAACAATCATCTGATTGTCTTAAAATGCTTAAAGATTCATATCAAAGAACTTTGGAGCAATATGAAAATTTGTTAAAGGATGATTTAAAGGTACAAGTTGATGATGCAAAGACAGAATTAGGATTAATTCAAAATAAAGTTGATGCCTTACAAAATGAAGTTGAAAGTCTTAAAGAAAGAAGTATTTATGATTTTCTTAAATCTAAGGTTCATAAATTACTTGTTGATAGTAATATACTTTATAATGCAGAAAAGGCTATTAAACCATCAACAAATGTAGATGGAGGATTAGCACAAGCAGAGAGCAGATTAAAGGATTTAGATTTACAATATTCTAAGACAAAAGAATCTCTTAGAAAAGATTTTGGACCAAATGATTCATTTAGATCAATTGCAGAGAATTGTTTTCATAATGATCTTGGTGAATATACATATGAGATATGTTATGCAGCACAATCTATACAAAAGAGTAATAAAGATCAATCTGTTGTTAAGCTTGGAAATTATGAATATTATGAAGAGACTGATGATGGTATAATACTTTATTATAAACATGGACAAAGATGTTGGAATGGACCTGAAAGAAGTGTTGAAGTAAATCTTAAATGTGGAGATGATCATGTTATATTATCAGTTCATGAGCCTGAGAAGTGTAGGTATGCTATTAAGGGATTAAGTCCTATTGCGTGTAGGAATCCTTTAGGAAAGGTTGGTGTTAGTCATGATGAGTTGTAATCATGTTAAGCGTATGTTAAGCGTAAGCTTAACATGACAGTTTATGAGTGTTAAGCAAGTCAATCAAGTCAATCAAGTCAAGCACTTTAAGCACTTTGAGTACCTAACTATAGGTAAGTTAAGCGTAAGTTAAGCTTACGCTTAACTTAATAATAAGAATGTGATATATTCCTATATACACCCCAAACTAAACAAGGTCAAAATTAAAGTTTTTCTATTAACTTACTACTAAATTTTTTGCACCAAATTTTTGAACCATTCATCACACATACACTTTGACCAGTTCACTCACTAAATCATTAAACACTCATTCAATAAACACATACAAAAATGAATGAAACTGATTATATACCATTAAGTGAATTTACTAATAAAAGAACAAGAGATGATAAAGATATTAAGAATTCAAGAAAACGTCAAAAATCAAATTCAATACCTTCTTCTATTTCTACAACAACACATTTACCTATTGTCGATAAACCACCTTGGAAATATAATAATTCACCTTATTTAGGTAAAGGAGTTGATATATTAAATCAAGAAATACATGATTTTATTGACTATATATCACCATCAGTTGAAGATTCAAAACAAAGACAAAGAATAGTAAATGATATAAATACGATAATTTTAAGTATTTGGCCTACTGCACAATTAAAGGTATTTGGCTCATATGGGTCAGGTTTATATTTACCAGAAAGTGATATTGATTTAGTTGTATGTTTAAAAGAATCCGTCAAAAGTAGAGAAGGTCCTTTATTAAGACTTATTGCTAATAAGATTAATAAATTTAAATTATGTTCAAAAATGGAAGTTATAGCAAAAGCAAGAGTACCAATTATTAAATTTGTTGATTCAAAATCTGGTATACCTGTTGATATATCATTAAATATATATACAGGTATAACATCAACTGATATGGTTAAAAGATGGCTTGAAATAACACCTGGATTAAAACATATAACATTAATAGTTAAAACATTATTAAGACAACGTGATTTGAATGAAGTTTATCAAGGTGGTCTTGGTTCTTTTTCAATTTTATGTATGACTATGGCTTTTTTAAGACAACATACACTTGTTAGTTCAGGAAAGATAGATCCTTTAAAAAATTTAGGAATTTTACTAATAGAATTCTTTCAATTATATGGTACAAAATTTCCTTATCATTCAACATGTATTGTTTGTACTGATAGAGGTGAAGTATCATTTACACCAAGAGCACATGAAGTTTCATGTAAACTTGGACCTGGAAATAATAGATCTGCTTATATGGCTATAAGAGATCCAATGGATTTAGCAAATAATATATCAAAGAGTTCATATAGAATGCAGCATGTTGAATATTTATTTAGAGATTCATATAATATATTATCGATTAGATGTTCAAATTTATCGAAATATAAGCATAAGGGGAATGGTATAGCATATGGAAGGACTATATCTATGTTATCTGAGATATTAAGTCATGATATATGTAATGTGAGGGTTATAGATGATTCTGTTAGTAGTGCTATAATACTTGATGATGAGGACGCATCATCTAGCGCATCGTCGTTAGATGATGCGTCAGACCAAGACGAAGATGAAGAAGATGAAGAAGATGAAGAAGATGAAGAAGATGAAGAAGATGAAAATGACGACTTATCTTTGTCTAACGAAGATAAGTCCGATCAAGACAAAGACGAAACATCAGACCAAGAAGAAGACAATGAAGACGATGAAGAAGATCAACGCACATCAACCAACGGAGATAATCATACATCAACAAATAAAGATCCTATAAATCTTATAGATATTACAGACGAAAGTGAATCAAATGTTGAGAAAATTACTAATGAAAATCATAATGATATCGACAATAATTCTGATTCAAGAACATCATCAGCTATAAGTATTGGTGAAAGAAGAAGGTATTGGTTAAAAAAGGCAGAATATAAAGATGATAGTGATGAAGATGATGATTATGATTAATAATTGAAGATCAATCTTATTTATCCTAATTGGGTTAAACGGTATATATGTCAAATAAAGTTTTTTTTATGATCTATTCATAGAAATAGTTTATCCGTTATCAATATCTTTTGTCTGATATTCGATCCACTGAAGATAATCTTAAGTATATATCTTAAGTAAACAAGGGAAGAGACTTAAGTGATATTTCATTTGGTATTTTGGTATACAAAGATTGCGTGAGTTTGTTACTCTTTTGTATAAAAAGAAACCAATAAGAGTATATACGTTTACATATATACAATCATGGTTGACCCTTCGGATGTACATGGAATCACATAGATTAAGAGTATCACACAGTCTAAGTTACTATTTATTACATTTTATGCATAAAATGTGATAAAATATATCCTATAAAGGGTAGAGAATGTATTGAGAAGTGAAATTTCGGGCAAAGAGATTAGGGTTAAATATTAGATAAGTAAACCGCTTAAAGTGGTTTTTCTATCTAATTTTTTCATCAACCTTTTTTCGTACCAAAAGGCCTCTTCCGATAAGTTTATCAGAAGGAAAAGTGAGATAGAAAGAGAAGGTGAAATAAATTGAAAAAAAGGTGAAAAATTGACAAGAAAGAAAGAGTTAAAAAGTGAATATAATAGAAAGGTGAATTTTTTTTATTATTTTTTATTATTTTGAGTATATACATTTGTTGATCGAAAATTGAAGAAAAATGACTCTTACCGAAGATCGACCGTGGGTTGTTCAAAAATTTGGTGGTACAAGTGTTGGTAAAAGTGCATTACAAATTTCTAATTTTATTGTTGGACCATATCAAGTTCATAATAAAGTTGCAGTTGTTTGTTCAGCAAGGTCAACAGATACAAAAGCAGAAGGTACAACAAGTAGACTTCTTAAAGCATCAGAATTATGTTTAAATGAACCAAGTGAAGAAGATTTAATATTAGGATTAACATCATTTGTTGTACTTGTTGAAGCAATAAGAAATGATCATATTAATACAGCAAAGAAAGATATTAAGAATGTTGATATTTTGAAGAAACTTGAATCAGATATTAATAAACAATGTGATTATTTAGAGAAACTGCTTGATGCAGCACATGTTATTGATGAAATATCACCAAGAACAAGAGATTCTGTTATTGGTGTTGGTGAAAAGCTTAGTTGTATGTATATGAGTGCATTACTTAATGATAATGGAATACCAGCACAATTTATTAATTTAGAAAAGATTATATCATCACCAGAATCTAATGATATTGTTAATGAAGATAATGCATTATCTACAGAATTTTATGATATACTTGCAAAGGATATTGCTAAGTTAATATTTAAGAAATGTAAGAATGGAGAAGTACCAGTTGTTACAGGATATTTTGGTACAGTTCCAGGATCACTTTTAGAAACAGTTGGACGTGGATATACAGATTTATGTGCAGCTTTAACAGCAGTTGGATTACAAGCATCAGAATTACAAATTTGGAAAGAAGTTGATGGTATATTTACAGCAGATCCAAGAAAAGTACCAACAGCACGTCTTTTAAAATCTATTACACCTGATGAAGCAGCAGAACTTACATATTATGGATCAGAAGTTATTCATCCTTTTACTATGGAACAAGTTATTAGACATCGTATTCCTATACGTATAAAGAATGTTGAAAATCCTCAAGGATTAGGAACTATTATATTTCCTGATAATGAATCAAGAAAAGGAGAAGAAACACCACCTCATCCACCTACAGCGTTATCTAGAATATCTAGTGGATTTTTTAATATACAAAATTTTAAACAACCTACAGCAGTTACAGCGAAGAATCATATTACAGTGATTAATGTACATAGTAACAAAAGGACACTTTCACATGGATTTCTTGCATCTATATTTTGCACTATGGATCAACATTCATTAGTTGTTGATTTAATTTCAACATCAGAAGTACATGTTTCTATGGCTATACATTCTGAGAATATACATCAAGATTTTCATGAAGTTGTTTTAAGTTTGAAGAAGTTAGGAAAGGTTGATATTATAAGGAATATGTGTATAATATCAGTTGTTGGTAAGCAAATGAAACAATTGTTAGGTATGGCAGGGCGTATGTTTACAACACTTGGTGATTCAGGAATTAATTTAGAAATGATATCACAAGGAGCTAGTGAGATTAATATATCATGTGTTATAAAGGAGGAAGATGCACTTAAAGCGTTGAATGTTTTACATCAGCATTTGTTGAGTCAACCTGCGTTGCATGAGTCTGTTTCTTCTTTAAGGATTTGACTTGTCACTTGTGTAACTTGTGTGACGAAGTCACACTAGTCACATCTAAAGATGTCTACACAGTGACATTTAAAGAAGTCAAAACAGCGATACTTAACATACTTCGACTTCGCTAACATGAGTTGATTTAAGTCAGCTCAGTCAACTCAAACTAAAATCCAAACTTAACTAACCCATCTTCCTCAGCTTCAATCTCTTCCAATTGATCTTGCTTATTTATCCTCCTTAATGCATCCCTCTTAGATATCTCAACTAATTCTCCCGCAATTATAAGCTCATCAAGTATATAATATGCCTTTTGAAAATTAAATATAATATCTAATTCACATACATTACCAAAATACTTATCCATTTGTTCAACATATCTATGAATAATCTCCAATGTAGCAAGTTCATTATCAGTTAAATCAATACCAACAGCAAAATATAATGAAGCATACCGTCTATAAACAATCTTAGCATCTTTATATTCAACAAAATTACACATCTTTGTCTTTCTTCCAAGTACCAGCATTGAAACATCACGAGTTACTTTATTCTTTTCCTTTTGTGACATAACAACAAACCATTTAGCTAAACGTACTTTCCCTTGTCGGGAGAATAACATAAGATATTTTATAGCCATATTTGTAAGCTATTTAATGACTTATACTTGTATATTCAAGGTATATCTTTAAATATAGGTGTTTTTAGCTGATGAACCGATCACAAAATTGGTTCATGACATAGGTGTAATCTTATTACTCTTATTGTACATGACAATATAAGGGCCTACTTGCTAATTATCTACAAGAAGCGACTCAGGTAGTCGAGTTATCTTGCAGGGTTAGGGAGTCCCGCATAGCTCAGTCGGTAGAGCGTTCGGCTTTTAAGACAAGTACTTAAGGCCACCGAAATGTCCAGGGTTCGAGCCCCTGTGTGGGAGTATTCTCAAGATACAACTTCTTTTTTTTGCATCTCAATTATATTTAATCATTTATACATTCACTTACCTTGTATTCGCTCACTTGCATTCACGTAGTTACATCGTTAATTAAATACTATAATATATAAAACGTAGAACCTACGACACAGAAACATGGCTAGTATACACATATCACAGTCCAAGTAATTAACACTTAGTAGAAACTCTACTATGATTGCTTTGCTGCTAAACTCTACTATAACTACTTTGCTGCTATTGATCTTCAGATTGCCTACACAACTCTTATTCATTCAGAAGCTGGTGATACATTCTAAGCGTAACTGACTTGTCAGTTTCATCACTGTTTGTCAAGTTAAATTGAACAACAAAACGTATAGCGTATGTACCAGTACCTGATGGAACAAGAGAGAAAGGTAAAGTAGATGTTTTCGTAGTCTCAAATAGAGGTACGTACATACCCTTTGTTATATCGTTTTGGTTTATATTGTCACAGAGAGCAGCAGCACCACCAAATGATAGCCATGCTTTAGAGCCAGATAGAACTGTAGTACCCTCACTAAATCGTGTACTAATGTCAGCAAGCATGTTCAAATAAGTCTTTATATATCCAGTTATCTCATACAAACCATAAACTGTTGTCTTTGCTGGAATAGAAACATCAGTTATCGTGGACATAAATGAGGATGGAGCAACACTCCAACCAGTTTGAGTATTCTCAATTAAATTGTAACCAATATAGTCTCGATGCAAAAGATTTCTATCAGTTATATCTTTCAATTGATCAGCAGTGAGAGAATAGACTTTTCCCTTTAAAGTTGAACTACCTACATTACAAATTTCTGGAGAATGAGTAGGGAGGGGAAGTACGTTTGAAGAAGAGGAAGAGGAAGAGGAAGAAGAAGAGGAAGAGGAAGAGGACAATGAGGAAGATGATGGTGAAGCAGAAGAGGAAGAGGAAGAGGACAATGAGGAAGAGGAGGGCAAAGAAGAAGAAGAAGAAGAAGAAGAAGAAGAAGAAGATAGCAATGAGGAGGAAGAAGACGAAGAAGAAGAAGAAGAAGAAGAAGAAGAAGAAGAAGAAGAAGAAGAAGAAGATAGCAATGAGGAGGAAGAAGACGAAGAAGAAGAAGACAAAGAAGAAGAAGAAGAAGAAGAAGAAGAAGAAGAAAACAACGAGGATGAGGATGAGGAGTAGGACAATGAGGAAGATGATGGTAAAGCAGAAGAGGAAGAAGAAGAGAAGGAGGACGACGACAGCAAGGACAAGGAAGAAGAAGAAGATGACACAGACAAAGAGGACAAAGGTGAGGAGGAGGAGGAGGAGGAAGAGGAAGACGACAATAAAGATGATGGCAAAGCAGAAGAGGAAGACGACAATAAAGATGATGGCAAAGCAGAAGAGGAAGAGGAGGTCAAAGACGAAGAAGAAGATAGCAATGAGGAGGAAGAAGATGAAGCCAAAGATGATAAAGAAGATGCTGATGAAGAGGACGGCAAAAAGGAAGAAGCCGAGGAAAAGGAAGAGAAATAAGATGAAGAGACGTTAGAAAAGGAAGAAGTAGTAATAGGCAAAACAGAGGCAGAAGTTGTGGAAGATATTATAGTACCATGAAGAACAAAGGCAACTTCCTCGCAGCTACTTCCTAGAGGGGGAGTAAAGTAAACAGAATTTCCATAGCTGGTTAAGCATACGTAGAATGTATCAGTACCATCAATAAAAGCTTTATCGGCTATGTAAAAGTGAGCAGGGGTTTCAACGTCAGCAAGCAGGTTTTTATCACGTCCTACATATTCAATGTTAAAGTAAGAAGGACTGCCTGGTGTTTCGGCAATATAAACAAGTGAACTTTCAAGGTTAAAGAAGTTTGTACCAGAATCGGTGGTGACAGCACTAATGCCATTAGCTATAATAAGATTGTAGTGAGCATAAGGTCCATTACCAGCTACTGAAAGAACAAATCCATCAGTAGAAGGAAGAGGAGGAGATGATGAAGATGAAGATGAAGATGAAGATGAAGATGAAGATGAAGATGAAGATGAAGATGAAGATGAGGAGGAGGAGGAGGAGGATAAAGAGGAAGACGACAAAGAAGAAGAGGAGGAAGAGTAAGAGTAAGAGTAAGAGTAAGAGGAAGTTAAAATAGAAGTAGTGTTTGAGAACATACCTCCAGAAGAGGATAAATGGTTGCTTGTAGGCAGAACAGAGGGATTAACATTACTAGATGTAATGGCGTGAGTAGGAAGTACAGCAGAGGATGAAGAAACTGACGCTGTATTAGTGGGAAGTGTGGCGGAGGAAGAGTGCGTTAATACTGTATCAGTAGGAAGTACACCAGACTGAGAATAAGCAGGTGCTGTATGATCAGGTGGAGGTGCAGGCAATGTAACATAATCAGTGACTGTAGTTGGGATAACAACTGGTACTTCTACAGTGATACCTAACTGTATATCAATTAATAATTCGTATGTGAATTTATCATAAACAGACCATTCATATACATAATTATTAGAAGTAGTAAGGGCAGGAGCAGGAGTATAAGTTATAGTAGTAGGTTTACATTCAAAACAGTAACGGCCAGATACTTCACCATAAGTTGGGACGCAATCAATATAATAAGTAGTTAATATCGGTTTAACAACTGAAGTAAAGAACTGTTCATAGAGTGTAGTAGTTGCCTTTGGAGAATTACATAAGAATACATTTTTGATAGTCTCAGTAACTACTTGTGTAGCAGTGACAGTAGATATCGCACACACAGACATATGTATAACTAAAGATCTTTAATATGTGGATTTATGACATCCTTTAAATAAGAAAAAAATTTATCCAAACATCCTATAGAGCAGTTATAAACATGATTCAATCCAGACATGGTTTCATTTATTGAAATGTGAACCGCTAATACTGTTAGTTTAGAAAGTAATAGGGACGTAAGTGATTCAATAGAATATGAATAACACTCTGATTGGATGAAAAATTTAATGAAATTTAATTGAACTTAACTGTTTAAGCAGAGCGGCTGTTCTAGAAATCCATTTATAGAATTGATGACGAAGATAATGAACGCATAAGGGGGTAAAATGGGTTACTTTATGGGATTTTCAATACATTTATGGAAGAACTAATACACCTTTCTTGGTATTCGGTGATTTCTGAATACAAAGAATAATAATCTAACCTATTGTGATATCTGAAAGCTAAGAAGTAGTTAAATATTATAATCACTATATATAGTCTTATCCTTTAATATTTGTTAAAATTGATAGGCGCTTAAGAGAATTAGATATTTACTATATTTTAAGCTGAAATAAGAGAAGTTTTAGTTTTCTTATGATTTCTTATGAACATGAAGGAGATTCGGTATTTTCAATCTTATTAATGACGTGAGATATAGTTGTTGTCTATAACTTAAAGTAAATATATGACTGTTTTAGTATTTACGATAAATGAGTGATATGTTATGTAATCACTGAACTGTGACAAATATTTATAAGATAGTCAATCCATTATCTTTTTTTATATCAATGTATCAGTTAAAAATTAAGTAGAGAATGTTCATATATTTATCTACTTTTATGAGGTAAAAAATTTTCACTATATTTTCTTATTTAAATTGTACAAATTAAACAATGTATTAGTTTATGGACTTACTTATGTATCATTTTCTCGTTGTGTTAGATAGATTTTAAGGCTTTAACATTCTTTTAACTTTGAATTCTTTAGATTGCACCACTAGTTTCCTATTTCGGAACATTCATATAATCATTCATTACTAAGAGAAAAATTTAGTTACACGTATGCCATATACAAACTCAAATATCATATATTTTTAATACATTCTTTTACTATGTTTTATATATATAGATTATGAAGTCATTCAATTTTGCACATATGACACTGCTGCATGAATGACATCTATTTAACACTGCAAGGGTACAATAAACCCACATTCTGAAACATCTTCTAACGGTTATACATAAAACTTATAAAAGTTAACTTATTCCTTTATAGCTATGACTTAACACCTAAACTATAAGAATTTATTAAGTGCTTCAAAGAACTTATAAAAAGTAGAATATTTTCTTATTTTTGGTTCGGGTAGAACATTTAACATCTACCTTGTTTAACTTGGATGTTATAAACATGACTGCTCTAAACTTAAAATTATTAACGGTGAAGTAAAGAATATGGGATATAATAAATCCCATATTTCCTTATGGTGAAGTATATCTTAGTTATCTAAGAACCGTTAAAGTAGTTGACTTGTATAATTGCATATTAAGGTGAAGTGATTATATGCCAATTGATGAGATTGTTATCATATATCTAGAGAAACTAATCGTTTCTACGTCTGGGTTGCATATGATCTACTTTTGAGGTATTGATGAAGTATACATTGGTGCAATTAACTATGATACAGTATACATTGGTACAGTTGACGTGTCATTGACTCATCATTGCAGTATTTGTTAATCAACTGCTTCACTTATATGTTAGATTCTATAGTAACCGATCTTCGTATGAGTTATTCCGCATGTCCGATGTAGATCATCTATTTACTACATACTTTTTAATGAGAAATTTGTAATAGATTATAAGATTATTGATTGTGGGGAAATGATATGTCATTGTATGTTATACCTTGTAAGGTACCAGTTTAAATAACTGTTAATAGATTTATTTTATATAATGATATCGGTTGTATGACATTGCCTGTCAGAAAAATCCGGGGTAAATTGAATAAAGAAACTTTAAAGATGTGATTCCGTACTAAATAGAGTTTATTTTTGCGGGGGAATAAGGTTTAAATATGATTTCTTCTAAATATCCCATACTTTAAGTATATGTATACAATTATTAGTACTATAGAACTAAAGAATATTTATAAAATTTGTTTGATTAGAGAATAAGAAATAGAGAAAGAGGATATTTACTTTTATAAAGAATTCGGAGATATTTACGGTTTATTCAGGGGTTGTATATTTGAATCTGTAATCTAACAAATACTAGAAAGAGTAAAGGTGGGGTAAATAGTTTAAAAAAATAGCAATTAACCAATTAAAAATGATCTAAAAGTAATAAAGTTTGTTGAGATATTCCGAAGTAAGTAATTGCGGGGCAATATAGTTTTCCTCGAGGAATTGCATAGAAGTAATATATGGGAAAATTGTAGGGAACAATTATAAGAAAAGGATTACTCCGTCATTCAATTTATATATGACGTTCAATTTAAGTGGGTTAAGATGACTAAAAAAGTTGAATATAAATAGGACATGAATTCCATCTTTGAGTAAAGTTAAAGTGGTATAACTTTGTAATAATCAAGTTTAACTTAGACAATGTCGATCGATAAAACAAGTTTAAAAGAGAAAGTAGATACAATTCTTCAAGGAGTTGTTAATGAACCTAAAACACCAGTTGCAGGTGTTGTAGCAGTTATTACTGATAAGAATGGTGATATTTATGAAGGAGAAGCTGGATTTAGTAATGTTGAATCTAAATCACCTATGAGTCAAGATACAAAATTTAGCTTTTGGTCAACATCTAAAGCACATACAGCAGCAGCAGTACTTCATCTTTATGAACAAGGTAAAGTTGATTTTAATGCACCTGCAAAGAATTATGTACCTGAATTAGCTAATATTGGAGTTTTTGATGGATATACAGAAGATGGAAAGATTAAATCTCATCCACCTAAGACAGATATTACACTTCATCATTTATTAACTCATACAGCAGGATTTGGATATTTTTTCTTTAATGAGACTCATAATGAAATTCTTGCAAAGACAGGACTTGGTAATATTGCAGAGAATAAATTTGATGCAGTACAAGTACCACTTCTCTTTGAACCTGGTGAGAAATGGGAATATGGTGTTAATATGGATTGGGCAGGTGTTGTTGTTGAACGTGTTTCTGGATTACGTCTTGGTGAATATCTTAAAAAGTATATTTATACACCACTTGGTATGAACGATACAGTATGGGATCTTTCTGAATCTGATCTTAAAGTATTAGCAACACATTATGCTAGAAATGAAGATGGTAGTATTGCAGCACTTCCTCAACTTTTCCCTGCAGCACCTGAACAACATATGGGTGGTCATGGAGCATTTGGTACAGTACGTGATTATACAAAATTTCTTCGTATGTGGTTAAATGAAGGACGTTCTGATAAGGGAGAACAAGTACTTAAAGCAGAGACTATTAAGTTTGCACTTGAACCTAAATTTGCAGAACATCAAAAGATTACAAATGTTGTTACAGCTAGTCCTGCACATTCTAATAATGTTGAATTTCCTGAAGGATTTGGATTAACATGGAATTATAGTTTCCTTCATAATGTTGAAGCTATGCCTACAGGAAGATCACCTGGATCTAATTTCTGGGCAGGATTAGCTAATTTATATTATTGGTTTGATCCTAGTAAGGGTATTGCTGGATTTTGGGCTACACAGCTTCTTCCATTTAATGATCCTACATCGGTTGGTGGGTTTTATGCTATGGAGGCAGCTACTTATCAGAGTATGTAATCAAGTTCCTCGAAGAGGGACTTGATGGACATTAAGTAATAACTACAACCCATCGAAGAGGTGGGTTGTAGTGGACTTTAAATGGACAACTACTTCATGGGTAGTGGACATTGAGTTAACCACCTCAAATATACAATCACCTCTTTGAGGTGATTGTGAGGTAGTTGTAACAATGAAATAGTTATGTACTTTATAATTGAATAAATCTCAAATAGATTAAACTAAGTAGTGATGTAAACGGTTGGTGATGTATACCCCTAACGGTTATACACCCACCTCATCGAGTACGTGTACTAATCATCCTACATATATCACACAAATGTATATATTTCTACATTACTTAATCACATTATTACTTTATACAAATCTTGTTTATTCAATTGAAGATGAATATTCAACACCACTTTATTCAATATCTCTTTTAAATCAAGAAAAATCAATAAAAATTGATGATGCAATGAAACTTGCAGAATCACAAGAATTTGAGTTAGTAAAAATCAAAAATCAAAGATACCTTTGTAATATTACAAATCCTTTAAAAAATAATGAAGATTATGATCCTTTATTTGAATCAGATGATAAAATTGATGAAATATTGAACTTATTACAACCTTTGGATGGTATTTGTATATATGTAAGAACTGGTTGGTGGATATACGCATATTGTCATAATAGGTATATAAGACAATTTCATGAATTTAAAAAACCATTTGAAGATCAAAAAGGAACTATTGATTCTTATTCATCATCTTTCTTTTTAGGTAGTCATTTAGAGAGAGTTTCAATTGAATCAAAACATAGTGTTCCTTATTTGTTATTAAGTTATGATAATGGTACAGAATGTGATCTTACAGGACTTCCAAGAGAAGTAAAAGTTGAAATATTTTGTAATCCTGAACTTGAAGTAAGTTCAATTACTTCAATGAAAGAGATGTCAACATGTAGATATTCCTTAAAGATTGAAACTGCTTTGTTATGTTCTAATTCATTGATGAATGCACAACCTTCAATACCAAGAGGTAGTATTGATTGTTTAGCTATTGAAGAAGATTTGGATATTTTACAAGATCAATCAAATGAAAAGATGGTAGATAATTCAAATAAATTTAGTATACCACCATCAGAATTTGAACCAAGACTTTCTAATGAAGATAAAGAAATATCAGATGAATCATATAAGTTTAATCAAAGGTTAAACGATGGAATTAAAGAGATTATTGATAATTTTAAATCTCAAGTAAGTAAAGGTGAATTACCTGAAGGATCTAAGATGTTTGCAGATGGTTCAATTGCAGCATCATATCATATACAATTTGAGAATGCATTTCAAGGTATTATTCATATGATTATGACAGTTGATCAGAATGTTAGATGGGAATTAGTTGAACAAAATGAGAAAGGAGCAAGTGTATTAGATGAAGCAGATTCACTTGATCAGTTTAGACAGGAAGTAAGGGATATACTTTTAGAGTTTGATGAGATGAAGGATTTTGGTAAAGATGTAAAGGGTACAAATGAGTTATTGGGAGAGTTATTTGGAGGTAAGGATATTAAGGGTATGGATGAGTTGAATTTTATTAGGGGTAAGGAGATTACTATGACGATTGACACTGACACTGACAGTCGTCAGACTGTCAGTCCAGACGAGGCACAACCAACTGACACTGACATTGACAGTCGACAGACTGTCAGTGACGTACAAGAGAATGAGTCTGACACCGACACCCAAGAGACTGTCACTATACAACAAACTATCACTGTACATGCACCACAAGACAATGATATACAAGAAACACAACCCACTGAAAGTCTATCGACTGTCAATGACTCACAAGAGACTATTAGTGACCCACATGATGAACTATAAGAGTCACTTCACTCCTTTATTCCTCTTTAAGTATCAAATCTACACATATATCTGCAAGAATTCGATAACTATTATATTTAAACTTTTAAAGTTTGTTTAAATCAAACTTTAAGATTTAAATAAACTACTACAATTGGCTGAAATCATTTCTCCATCAATTATCGCAATTCTGATTATTACAACAAAAGTCATTGTATAAGAAGAAATTTCTTATTTGTGTATTGAAGAAATGCATTATATATATTCTTTTCTTTTATTTGGATAGTTGAAGTTCAATTGAATACCTTATTTTTGTTTCTATTTGAGAGAAAGTGAAGATAGAATAAAGTTTTAAAGTTTACACCTTTAAAACTTTATTTATAGGGCAACTTTATATTTGCTTTGTTGGCTTTTTTTTCGAAAATACCACCATATAGTTTATACTCCTCATTCTTGATCTTTACTTCTTGTTTTATCTCGCATTTATCGGAGAGAAATTTTTGACTCATAGATTTTGAAGAAAAAATAACCAAATAAAGCAACAAAAAGCAACAAAAAGATTGATATAAAAGAAGTTAAAGATTGAGTTATTGTTTATACAAAATGGACGATCTTTCTATTGATACACCTGAAGCAGAATTTGATATTTCAACAGCAGAGACACCATATTATTCTTATCAAGAAGATAGAAATATGCATCAAATTGAGAGTAAATTTATGGCAGCATCACCAATGAATGAAGATCTTTCACAAAGTATTGCAAGTCTTTCATTTTTTAATAATTATTCAGGTATAAAAGGATCAAGTGATTTAGGTGGAAGTGTTGATGCAAGTGTTGATGATAATCATAATAAACATATAGATATTCCAAGTTCACCTGAATTAATTATGCCACAAAGATTATCAGCACCTTTAACACAAGATCCTGAAGTTATTGCAGAACTTCAAAAGATTTATTCTGATATTGCAAAATGTATTAGTATTAGACGTAAATATATTTCACTTTCATTTCAAAGACCTGGTGATGATATTAGACATACAGATAATTGG
The DNA here is from genome assembly GCA_030566855.1 of Tortispora sangerardonensis. Lineage (NCBI taxonomy): Eukaryota > Fungi > Ascomycota > Trigonopsidomycetes > Trigonopsidales > Trigonopsidaceae > Tortispora > Tortispora sangerardonensis. The sequence goes on along the minus strand of JAKUBJ010000018.1, from coordinate 152,238 downwards.
AATGTTTATCCTGAACCACCTAAACCAATGTATAAACGTACAAAAGAATGGTCATATGGTGAAAAAGATAGAAAATTTGGTGAAAAAATAGGTGAAGATTTTAAATTTGATGAATGTATTATACCTGAAATTGATAATTCTATTGATTTTCAAATTTCATCTACTGGTGTTTATGAGATCTTTAATTCAAAAGAATTAGCAGCAGTTGATAAAGAAGATCCTATTTCTATTGCAAAATGTAAACCATTACTTGAAGTACCAAATTTAAAGGATTATTATTTGGATGCAGAATTTATTAGTAATGCAGCTACTGAAGGTCCTACAAAGAGTTTTGCTTATAGACGTTTACAATATCTTGAATCAAGATGGAATATGTATATTCTTTTAAATGAATATAGAGAAATGAGTGAAACAAAAAGAACACCTCATCGTGATTTTTATAATGTACGTAAAGTTGATACTCACGTTCATCATTCTGCATGTATGAATCAAAAACATCTTTTAAGGTTTATAAAATATAAGATGAAAAAACATCCAGATGAAGTTGTTATCTACAGAGATGGTAAATATTTAACACTTTCTGAAGTATTTCAATCTTTAAACCTTTCTGCTTATGATTTATCAATTGATACATTAGATATGCATGCACATAAGGATTCATTTCATAGATTTGATAAATTTAATTTGAAATATAATCCTGTTGGTGAATCTCGTTTAAGAACAATTTTTTTAAAGACTGATAATCTTATTGATGGAAGATATCTTGCAGAAATTACAAAGGAAGTTTTATCTGATTTAGAACAAAGTAAATATCAAATGGTTGAATATAGAATTTCTATTTATGGTAGAAGTCCTGATGAATGGGATAGACTTGCTGCATGGGTTATTGATAATAAATTATTTTCACCAAATCTTCGTTGGCTTATACAAATTCCAAGACTTTATGATGTTTATAAATCATCAAGTTTAGTTAAGAATTTTGAAGATGTTCTTAAAAATATATTTGAACCTCTTTTTGAAGTAACAAAGGATCCTTCAACTCATCCAAAGTTACATATCTTTTTACAAAGAGTTATTGGGTTTGATTCTGTTGATGATGAAAGTAAACCTGAAAAACGTCTTTATAAGAAATTTCCAACACCTAATTTTTGGGATACTTATCAAAATCCACCATATTCATATTGGCTTTATCATTTATTTGTTAATCTTGCAAGTTTAAATAAATGGAGAAAATTAAGAGGTTTTTCACTTTTTAATTTACGTCCTCATTCTGGTGAAGCTGGTGATACTGATCATTTAGTTAGTTCATTCATGACAAGTTATGCAATTTCTCATGGTATTGTATTAAGAAAGATTCCTTTTATTCAATACCTTTTTTATCTTGAACAAGTTGGAATTGCAATGTCACCATTAAGTAACAATGCATTGTTTTTAACATATGAAAAGAATCCATTTCATAGTTATTTTAAACGTGGATTAAATGTATCATTATCAACTGATGATCCACTTCAATTTGCATTTACAAAGGAACCTTTAATTGAAGAATATTCAGTTGCTGCACAAATTTATAAATTATCAAATGTTGATATGTGTGAACTTGCAAGAAATTCTGTTATACAATCAGGTTTTGAAGGTTCTGTTAAACGTCATTGGTTAGGTGAAGATTTTGATAGAAATGATGGTCGTGGAAATGATATTGGTAAGACAAATGTACCAAATATTAGAGTTTCTTTTAGACGTGAAACATTAGAACAAGAATGGGGGATGCTTTTGAAATATGCAGGTGATGAAATTGATATTGCTCCTTATTTAGCAAGAGATGATCATGTTGGTAGTATTAAAAGTGGAATTAGTAAAGGTGTTTCAAGTATGAAATTAATTCCAAATATTACAGGAGGAAGTCAAACTCAAGGATTTCCAGGTGTTAAACAGAATGCAAAGAGAAGGCAATCAACTTTTGATCTTACTAAGTTAGCTTTGACTGCAGTAGATGGTGAGTGAGTGAGTGAGTAAGTGAGAGGTACTCTCACGCACTCACTTATACAGTTTACTCACACTTACACTTATACAGACACTTATACACGTTCACTTATAAGTGAGAGTACCTCTCACTTACACATTCACATCCTTTCATATACTAACTCATTTAACTTATATCCATCTAAATATTCACCTATATCATCCACTTTAATACCCAAATATTCACACGCTAACCTCCCTTTAATACTCTTATATGATCTTTTTATATTTATAACCATATCTTCCCTAATCTTCTTAACTAATTTCTCACTATAATATTTACATATCAAATCACTTTCTAATAATTCATTAACCTTTTTAAGTTCACTATAATACCTATTCATACCATTAGGATCGATTGTATCAAAAACAAACATCTTTGACAAATTTATAATTTCTCTTAATATAGCCAATTCTGGATCATATTTCTCATTAATAATTGACTTATTTCTAGTCAAAAATGCATCTGCTTCAATGTATTTATTCGATAGAAGAAGTAAAAGTATAACTTTACTAATATCTATAATTGGATTATCAGAACTGATTAAATTTTTAATAAATTTTGATTCTTGATTTAAGTAAACAAGACATGCTTCATTTAAATCATTAGATTTATAAAGATTTAGTGCCAATTCGTTCATCATTAAGTGACTATTTGCTGGTGGTTCACATAATATAAAGGTTGGTGCAGGTGTAAGTAGATCAATTTTCTTGTTACCGGGTAATACACAACATCGAGGAAAAAAACAAGAAGGACACCACATTACCATCTTACCATCTTATCCAACCCACAATATATTGGAAAAAATGGATGCAGATACAAAAAGGGCTCTTTCTGTATTTCGGGCAATTATTTTATTGTCAATTGCAGCAGCTGCAATATCAATACGTCTGTTTTCAGTATTAAAATACGAATCTATTATTCATGAATTCGACCCCTGGTTCAATTTTAGAGCTTCTAAATATCTTGTTGCAAATGGATTCTATAAATTCTTAAATTGGTTCGATGATAGAACTTGGTATCCATTAGGTCGTGTCACTGGTGGCACTTTATATCCAGGTTTAATGGTTACAGCAGGTGCAATTCATAAAACATTAAAGTTTCTTACATTTCCAGTAGATATTAGAAATGTTTGTGTACTTATTGGACCTGCTTTTGCTGCTTTTACATCATTTGCAAGTTATAAATTTGCTAGTGAATTAAAAGATGGTTCTGCTGGTTTATTTGCTGCTGCTTTTATGGCAATTGCTCCTGGTTATATTTCTCGTTCTGTTGCTGGTTCTTATGATAATGAAGCAATTGCAATTACTTTATTAATGGTTACCTTTTATTGTTGGATTAAATCTGTAAAAATTGGTTCAATGTTTTATGCAACTTTAACTGCTTTATTTTATTTTTACATGGTAGCTGCATGGGGTGGATATGTATTTATTACAAATATGATTCCTTTACATGTATTTGCCTTATGTTTAATGGGAAGATTTTCTCATCGTATTTATGTTGCTTATTCAACATGGTATGCACTTGGTACTTTGTCATCTATGCAAATTCCATTTGTTGGATTTTTACCTATAAAATCAAGTGAACATATGGCTGCACTTGGTGTATTTGGATTGGTTCAATTGTTTGCATTTGCAAATTATTTACGTTCAATGGTATCTTCATCTCAATTTAAAGTTATTCTTTATAGTTCATTGGCTTTAATATTATTGGGAGGTTTTGCTACAATTGTAGGTTTAACAATTTCAGGTACTATTTCACCATGGACAGGTAGATTTTATTCATTTTGGGATCATGATTATGCAAGAATTCATATACCTATTATTGCATCAGTTGCAGAACATCAACCAACTGCATGGCCAATGTTTATATTTGATACTCATATGTTAATTTGGTTAGCTCCCGCTGGTCTTATTATGTTATTTACAGAATTACGTGATGAGCATGTATTTGTTATTATCTATGCTGTACTTGGTTCTTATTTTGCTGGTGTAATGGTACGTCTTATGTTAACACTTACACCTATATTATGTGCAAGTGGTGCAATTGCAATGTCATCACTTGCAGAACCTTATGTCTCACTTGCACATGATGAAGAGGTTGAAAAGATTGCAGAAGATGTTCATGGTGATACAACAAGTACAACAACTGCTTCAAAATTACCTTCTAAAGGTAAGAAAGGACCTAAATTTTTTGATTTTAGTGGAGTTCGTTATGTTTATAGACGTGGATCACGTCTTATTGTGACATTAGCAATTGCTACATTATTAGGACATTTTGTATTACATTGTACATGGGTTGCAAAACATGCATATTCATCACCATCAGTTATTCTTGCATCACAAAAACCCGATGGAAGTATGAATATTATTGATGATTATCGTGAAGCATATTATTGGCTTAGAAAGAATACTGATTATAATGCGAAAGTTATGTCATGGTGGGATTATGGATATCAAATTGGAGGTATGGCAGATCGTACAACACTTGTTGATAATAATACATGGAATAATACGCATATTGCAACAGTTGGTAAAGCTATGTCAGTTGGAGAAGAAGCAGCATATCCTATTTTAGAGAAACATGATGTTGATTATATTTTAGTTGTATTTGGAGGACTTCTTGGATATTCAGGAGATGATATGAATAAGTTTTTATGGATGGTACGTATTTCTAGTGGAATTTGGCCAGATGAAGTTCAAGAGAAGGCATTTTTTTCTAAAAGAGGTGAATATAAAGTTGACTCCGAAGCAAGTCCAGTTATGAAGAATAGTATGATGTATAAGATGTCATATTATAAGTTTGCTGAGTTATTTGGAGACCAACAACCTTATGATAGACAAAGAGGACAAGCTATACCTCGTACGCCTATTGTATTAGATTCTATAGAAGAAGCTTTTACTACGGAGAATTGGTTACTTAGGATTTACAAGGTGAAGAAGCGTGATATATTTGGAAGGAGTTTTGCTCAAGCGCGTAAATGGAATGAAGGTAAGTCAAGGTCTATTCATAGTCAAGTTGAGTTAAGAGTATGATAGTGTTTAACGAGCAACGAACAACGAGCAACGAGCGAAGCAAGTGGCGAGTGTAGAGTGTAGGAAGTAATCAGTAGAAATAGTAGAGAGTGGAGAGCGTAGAAAGAGAGGAAATAGTAGACAGTAATATGTCTAGTATGTAGCAGATGTATATGATAACCATTAGTATGAGTAATAGTGCTAGTATGGGTAAACCCACACTACCATACTACCATCACATATCACATATCACATATCACATATCACACCTATCATCTACATCAACACCTCTATTTATTACATATTATGTCTAAATTAGGCTACTTAGGTCCTAAAGGTACTTATAGCTATGAAGCAGCTTTAAAACTTTCAACTGGTAATGAAACTCTTATACCCTTAAGATCTATCAGTGAATGTATAGATGCTCTTATACGTAAAGATATCGATTCTGTTATACTTCCTATAGAGAATTCTACGAATGGTAGTGTTGCAGGAGCCTTTGATAGCCTTTTAAAATTACCTCATAATGATGGATTATTTACAGATATACAAATTATAGATAGTACATTAGTAAATATTAAGCATTGTGTTATTGGTGATAAAGAAAAGCTTAAAGATGATAAAATCAATGTATATTCACATTCACAAGTATGGGGACAAATTAAAGAATGGATAAAAAGTAAAGGAGATAGTATTGAATTAATTGATGTAAGTTCTACAGCAAAAGCAGTTGAATTATCTAAAAAAGGAGAAGGTATAGCTATTGGATCAAAAGTTGCAGCAGAAGTATTTAAAGTACCAATTATTGAAGAAGAAATTAATGATAAAATAGGTAATCAGACAAGATTTTTTTTATTAAAATGGTATACCAAAGAAGAAAGAGAGGTTACGAAGATCGAGAAGATTGAGAAGATTGAAAAGATCGAAAAAATTGGTAAAAATACAATGATTATGCTTAAAGTTAAACATGATAAAACAGGATCATTATCTGAAGCATTAAAAGTATTTCACAAGTATAATTTGAATTTAATATTTCTTACTACAAGGCCGAATCCTAATAAATCATGGGAATATGTTCATTTTATAGGAACAGAAAGTAATGATTCAATAGAGGATGTAGTTAAAGAATTAAGAGAGTATGAATGTGAAGCATTCATAATTGGTTCATATGATAGTTAATATATGTTTTTTATACACCTTTTATACGTTCATTTACCATACTTTTGAAATGCCCAATCAGTATTATCTAATGGACAAACTTGTCTTGTCTTTAACCAACGTGATATACAATGAAAATGAAACGCATGATTACAAGCACCCCATGCAACACTACATTCTTCTTCATTTGCAGCACTTGGATTTGCTTGACATTCAATACAAGCATCCATTATATGATTTCTACAAATTGCACAATTTTCAACTTTTATATCCCATGACCATAAAGCAACTGCATTCCATTTCTTGATCTCGAACCTTTTCTTACCTTCGCTCATTATGTATGTGTATGTATACTTTGTACCTGTTATATACCTTTATATATATAATATATACCTGTTATATACCTTTATATATATAATATATACCTGTTATAATATGTATAATATGTATACTCTTTATACTATATACTTTATCTTGTGTATTGTGTATAATATGTATACTCTTTACTCTTTACTCTTACTCTTCAATGCTAAGTTAAATGGTGAACTCTTTCAATCTTATCACACTTTATGTATCCGGGTAAACCCCTTTAAATTATATAAATCCCTTACTCCCATTCTTTCTTCTCCCTTATATATATTTATCACATATATTTCCATTCTTTTTACCATTTTTTTTGAACGGTTAAATGTCACAACAAAAGTCAAAATCCGTTCAAATACCTTCAACAAATACGAAGTCAAATCTTCAATCAACTGTGGCTTCTCCTTCTTCTAATACAAACACTAATACTTTACCAACAAAGAAATCAAAGAAGAAACAATCACAGCTGAATTCTGATAAGAAAAAGGCTGGTAATAAGAACAACAACAACAACAACCACAACAACAATAATTCACAGAAGAAACCTTCTACTCAAAAATCACCAAATCCTAAACCTTCATCTACTCCTCAAAAACCTCTTTACGCCGCTGGTTCTTATTCTTCTTCTCCTGCTCCTTCTGCTATACCTTTACCTTCTTTTGGTACTGTTAAATCTCCCCCTTCTCCTTCTCAATCGCAACCACAACAACCACAATCTAACAATAATGACCGATTAGTTGATACTTCTCAAAGAAATCATGTTGAAAGAGATTCTTTGATAGATAAATTGAAAGCTTTACAATTCTCTGTCGCTAACTCTTCTCTTCCTCCTTCTTCGCCTCCCTCTCATGTTCAACAAGTTCAACAAGTTCAACAACAAGTTCAACCTTTTATTCATCATTCTCAATCTGATGCAACTCTTTTAAATCAGAATCATATTCAAAGAAATATACCTTCTCATTTAATTAATACTTTAGCTTCTCCTAATATGCATCATGCTTATAGCACTTCTGATCTATATTCTCAGAACAATACTTCTTCTTTTAACAATTATACACATAATCAACAGAATATGTCTCCACATTCATTTTCGAATGGACCACAAACTGTTAATCATTCATATCCTAATGGTCAACAAACTGTTAATTATTCATATCCTAATGGACATCAGAATATCAATAATTCTTACACAAATGGACATCAGAATATGATCCCACAGTCATACTCTAATGCACAACAAATCGTTAACAATTCATACTCTAATGGACAACAGAATATGTCACATTCTTACTCAAATGGTTATAATGTTCAATCATCTCCATTACAACATCAATACAATAACAATTACTCTCATGGTTCATTACCTTCACCTTCACCTTCGATTTCTTCAGTTCCTTCGGTTCCTTCGATCCCTACGAAATCAACTGAAACAACTTCTTCAGATCCAAATTTTTGTATGGAAGACAGACTTAAAGCAATTCTAGGTCTTTGATGAACTTTTTCTTTTTTTTTGGACAATTAAATGCAATTTTTGAATGATCTGCTATGTCTATTTTTTTACTTATTTTTTGGACGTTTTTTTTCTTTTTTCTTTTTTCTTTTTTCTTTTTTTTTGATTTTTTTACGCTCTAACTCTTTCTCTCTAATTATTTACGATATTTTTCATATTAATATTTGTCGTAGAAGAACTCCTATTCATTCATCTTTACCAGAATGATAACTTCTATCAGTCAAACTTTGACTACTTGAATCATTATCATCTAATTCATTCTCTTTATCACTCTCTTTACCATTTTCAGAAACAATTGATAAATCAGGTTGACCTGAACCTGATTCATTTTCAGAATCTGAACTTGTACCTTTATTCGAAGATTTATGATGATGTAATGTAGGAGAAGAATTTGGTAAATCAACACCAGAACGTAGAACATTATCTTGTACATCTTTATCAATATTTTTTGATGCACTGTCAATTGTTATATCAGATGACTTTGATTCTAAAGATATTAAAGGAGGACGTGATGATGAAGATGATGCAGGTTTTGAAGAAATACTTGATTCTGAACCACGTTTGCTTGTTGGCCTCGAGTGAGATTTCGATTTAGAATTTCTTGCTAATCGTTCAGCACGAGATTTAAGAACTTGTAGATACTCTCTAGTACATTCTTTTTCTTGAAATTCTAAAGTATCGTAAAGATCAGTTTCTGCTACAATTGTTGAATCAGATTCAAGATCATCTGCAAATGAACATAAGAAATGTGCCCATGAAGATGCAACAACATATTTAGTATCCCAATCATGACCAAAAATTATTATTTGACCCCATGTTCCTGAAGGACCAGGATTTAAATCAACACCAATATTATTACCACTTCTATCAGAAGCTAAAGGAATCCAACCACTATGAGAATATACAGGTTGTACAGCACCTTCAGGTATAGATTTTTGAGATTCAATAAAAGAAGCTAATAATTGTGCACGTTTTCTATCAGCAGTTGATTGATTATTTGCATTTGAAGTATTTGTAGAAGAACTAGCTTCTGAAACAAATGGTGAAACAGGTCTTGAATCAGAACGTGAAGTAGGTCTAGATGTATTTGCACCAGCAAGATTTGAAGAAGAACCATTTGCTGCAGCCATACGTGCTTTTGATGCTGCAGATGGTGGTGGTGCATATGCATAAGAATTAGTACTTGAACTTGGTGCAGAAGAAGAATTAAGTACAGAATGAGTATGTTTATATTTAGCAAGATCAGATTCATAATCTTTTGCAACTTTTCTCCAATTATTCCATTCAGATTCAATAAATTCCATATCAAAAAGTGTTAATCCAAAAAGAAGTCCACATGGTATACCTGTTGTATCTTGACCATCATGAATATTAAGCGAGGCAGCAATATCTGGTGGTAAAGAACAATCATAATCAGATTCAAATTGTTTAATATCAGCAGTTGTTGCAGCATCATTCATTTGATCAGATAATTCAGGAAAATTTGCATCTAACCATCTTTCTATTCTACTCCAAGAAACAGAAACTGGTGGTGGTGGTGCTACTCCATCTGTGAATTCACCTAATGCTATTTCTGATTGTTGATGAGTTAATGCATATGGATTTGCACTATTAACAGATGCTTGATCTGAACTTGATCCTGAACTATTTAACGGTTGAGTAAGTGTTGATGTTCCTCTTCCACCATTGCCGTCATAAGTAGCAAATCGATCATTAGTAGTTATAGAATAGAAGAATTCTTTAAAAGAGTCAGCAAATTTACCCATTTTAAGTTTCGATGAACACTCAAAACACAAAACACGTAATACACGAAAATCACGAAAATCACGTAAAAAGTGATCAAAATGTAATCAAGATACAATAATACTGTTGTAAGAGAAAGGGAAAACAATCCAAGGCAAGTAAACTATATATATATAACGTATTCGTCAACTTGTTAGGTTTATCTTTTAGGGTTATTCCTTTCTTCTATAAAATAAAAGAAACAAAAATGACGCGTAAATATAACAAACGAGCGATTTCAGTCCCTTGTTTATTCTACAAAGTAAATATAAAAAAAAAGAATAAAAGGGAAGAAAAAGGGGGGAGGGACTTGTTACTTATATCATTGGCGTTTTACGTGCCTTTCTAAATAGACTTTAGTATTATAAAGGTAGGGTAAATTTAAATGTAACAGATTCAAATTGTATGAAGATTTCTTACTGCTTACGGATCGATTCAATTTGATTATAACAATAATCTTATAAAAACAAGGCATGTACAAATAAAACAAAAACAATAGCAAAAACAATAACAAATAAAGTTAACGAATAAACATTAACGTCCATCTTCAGTAATTGGAAGTTCAGGTCTATCAGATTTGCCCATACTTCTCAATAACCATCTGTTAGCTAAGAAATACATCACAACAATAACAAGAATAATAAATCCAACAATACTGAAAAACCATCCAAGTCCTGATACACCTTCACCAGGTACCTGTACATTCATACCAAACAAACCTGTAATCAAGTTTAATGGAACAATAATTGTACCAATAATCGTAACTTTAGAGAACAATTCAGTTACACGATTATTCGCATGAAATGATTCAACTTGAACTTGTGCTAAATAATTAGCATGAGATCTAGAAAGAATCTTCTCATATGCTGCTAAATTCTGATGCATAGTAACAATATGATCATGAATATCTCCAAGGTATAATCCAATCTCTGTAGTAGGTGCATTATCAAAATGTTCATTACATCTCTTCGAATACATTTTAATAACATCAGCTTTACCACTAAGTAACCTCATAACACTCATAACATTCTTTCTAGCTTCACCAATGCGTTGCAACATCACATAATGATCATCAATACGTGATACAAATACTGATTCTTCAATACCATCTGCTTCATGTTCAATAGCACGAATTGCAGGCGCAAAAAAATCAACAATATCATCAATCAATGCATAACAAATCCAGTCTGCTCCAACTGTCATGTAATCACGAAGTTGTCTAATACGACGACGAACATTAGAAGGATGAACTACATCAGAATAATGAAATGTAAGTAATCCATTACGGAATACAACAATATAAACACATTCTGGATCCATATAATCTTTTGATTGCTTATCGGAATCAAATGTCATAAATGAAACAAAATAGTAATGTGGAAACATCTCAACTTTCTCACGTGTCTCTTGCATAATAATATCTTCCGCTGTAAGAGGATGAATATTAAATGTTTTAGCAAGTGTTCTCATCTCAGTATCTGTTGGATTCATACAATCTAACCACCATGTACCAAGACTTTTATCAAGCCAAAACATATCCTCAAATCCTTGTTCTTCTTCATCTAACAAAGAACAAAGATTAGATGCATGAATAGTATCATCTGATTCAGAAGAAAAATATGTAAATCTATCAAATCCAGGAGCAAATTGATTCGATTTAATATTACTTTTCTCAGAAATAAAGTCTTTCTTCTCTTGGAAACTTCCTTCACTAATAATACTATCTCTCTCATAAGATGACCATTCAACACCTTTATTATCAGCGGTTCCATAAAAGTTAGACTGATGACTATTTCTAGACCAATCATTAATTGCATGTTCTGTAATTCTTGATGTAGAACCATGCTTTAAAGCTGATCTTTCTTCTTCAACAAAACGATACATTTCAGAATAATCAATATTTCCTTTTCTTGAATTATTGGATTTAATAGGAATACATACATCACCGTCACCGTCATCAGAAACAATTGAACTACCATCTGAAAATACAGATCGAGTAGATTTTTGTTCTGCTGTAAGCTTAGGACGTAAAACTTTTGATCCAAGTGAATCTAAAGAATCTCTAGATCTAATACGTGTCAATGTAGGACTATCACGATGATCAGTAAATGAAAGCCTTGGTCTTGCAAAACTATTAGACATCATACCTCCTGCGCCACGTGTAACACTATTAAGTGAATTATTACGTGCACGACGTGATGATGAAAGTAAACTAGAAGGATCAACAGGATAAGGTAAATTATGATCTGCTTCAGAACCACTAGTTTCTTGATTAATTGAATCTACAATACCTAATTCATGAGTTGATCCTGCTTCATTACCTGAATCATCACTGTGATTACCATGTTCAAGATGATAATGAGGATTAAATGTAACTCCACGATTATAAAGAATATCACGTGGAGTTGCAGCTTGTTCGGGTGTGCTATCTCTTGAATCCATCTTATACTATTAAAAAAAGAGTTGGTAAACTGTCAATCATCCAGTAAAAGAACAGATCAAGAAAAGAGAGAATTTCAAAAACAGTATCAAACACAAAAGTGATATACTATTATTCCACAAAAGGTTAAATACTATTTTTCCTTTAGACTATAGAGATCTTTAATCGAATACGCAAAGAACTCTAGAATCGAGATAAATTTAGATATGCAGAAGGAAATGCCATAAATGAAAGAAATCAACAACCATCAACGAGTTGAAAAGAATTTCAAATGAAAGAAAAATGAGAGAAAAAAAATGAAAGAAAGTATAGAGAAATACAAATATCTTCTAACCCCCTCGCCAAATTATGGTGGCTTGAAAAGACAAAAGCTCAAGTACAGCATGCAAAAAAGACAGCAAAATGAGATTTATAAAAGTATGATCAGTTTAATACTTTTTTTCTAAAAGAATCGAAAAAAAAGTTAACTGAAAAATAAGAAAAAAAAACTTGAATATTCTTTCGAAAAAAATGATCTTTTTTCTTTAAACTTTTTGGATCAAATTACAAAAAAAAAAATATGAAATTGAAAAAGAAAAATTCAAATTTGATAAGAAATCTTGATACTTTTTTTTTCTTTGTTTAATAGAAAGACAGAAAAAAGGACGGTCTTTTATTCTCCTTTTTGGTTTTCCTTTATCTTTACTTGTATAATTAATACACGTGATTTCTTGCAGTCAAAGTTTTACTAAGGCAAGAGAAAAAACGTGAAATTTATTAGAGATTAAAAGAGTAAATAACAGCTATATAAAAGACTTTTGGAAATGGTATTTAAAAAGATACAAAAATCCTGTATAAAATTAAATGTTTGAATCAAATGTTTGATGATAAGAGAAAAAAGGAAGAGAAGAAAAATGGGAAAAGATGTTCAATTTATATGAATTTTTAAACGGGAAAGGAGGGATAACTTAAAGTGAAAAAAATTGTATGGGAATTAAGGTTTTAAGGTTATCTGAGTATGGAAGGTTTAGAAGTTGCATATAAATAGAATCAAAAAAAGGCACTCAAGATCAAACATAGAAGATAATTATAATGTTTTTTTGTAATAAATATTGTAAATTCGATTAAGTATGATATAATTTTTTTTATAGTGAAAGAATGAGGGAGATATGATTGACTATTGAAAAGAATCATCTCTAAGAAAGAAAAAAGTTTAATGCCAATACAGTTTATAACGGCATTAATTTCAAGGGGTATCTAAAATTTTTCTACTTTATTATTCCTTGATCCACCCTCCTTTTAGATCCTTTCATATGCAGTATAAAAATGTCTACGTGACAAATGGTTAAGCAATAAAATGTCTATAATTTTTTTTGAAGCATAAGTACAGTTAAAAAAGCAAATGAATCAGAGCAAAAGTAAAATTTCCGGAAAATATTAAGGTTTAATAATAATAAAAAACAGCTAAACGAGTGCAATTTCAACTTTCTGTTACTCTTAATGTAAGAGTAAAATCCACCAAGATGACTCAAAAATAAAGTTTATCTGTAAACTTTATTTTTGATTTTATTAGAAGAATTAAATTCTTCTAAAAGTATTCAGAAATATTGATTCAAAATCAATAAATGGATGAGAAAATAACAAAACTGTAAAAAAAGATTTGAATTCAATTAAACTGATTCATGTAAGGTAAGGCGAGTTACTAGTAGATCAGCTATGTATCATTGAAGAGCTTTGTAGAGACAAAGGGTAGAGATGAAGAATTAATGAGATAAAGAAGTAGATGATAAAGAAGTGGATGATAAAATGGCTTATTGAATCATCTCGCACTTGGTAAAGAAGAAGCAGCCTTTTGTTGAGCTTTAGCAAGAGCATAAACTAAACCAGCTAAGAATCCAATAGCAATAGCAGTTACAGAGAAGACAGTAACAGGTACATCAAAAAACAATAAACCAGAAAGAGCGATTGGTAATTTATTTAAAGCACCAACCATAGAATAAGTAGTAGAAGAAGTAGCACGAATACACCAAGCAGAACAATAAGAAATAGAAACAGTAGAGATACCAGAGAAGATCATTGAAAAGATAATAGCATTTCTAGTTTCAGGAGGGAAATTAGCAGCTAAATTTTGAGAAGACCAGTCTTCAACAAGAAGAGAAGAAATAACAAGAATAGGAATAGATAAAATGTTATTATAAAACATAGTATCAAAATCTTGAAAATTAGTAAGTTGAATTCTTTTACGCATAACAAGTACATAAGCAGCAGAAGAAAGACAATTAGTAAACATCCAAAAATAACCTTGATTTAAATAATAAGTTGCAGTAGTACCAGCAGCTTCTAAAGCAGCAGAAGAAGTTACATCAGACCAAGCAGCAACAATAGAAGAAAGTACCATTAATGCAAAAGAACCAAAGATCATGGGAGTTACAGAAGAACCATTAAACCAAATTTGTTCACCATAAGCAATTAAAATAATAGTAAGATTTTTAAAAATAGTATAAACAGGAATCGATAAAAACTGTAAAGCCTTTGAAGAAGTATAAATCATTACTACAAGAAAAACCGAGATAGGGAACCATTTTCGAGCATCTTCTTTATCGAAATCTCTATAACTAATAATTTGTAATCTTTTACATATTTCGATAGCAATAACACAAACAATAGATTGTACAGCTAAAAGTAAAAAGTTCATATTAAAGGAATAACCAGATACTACGAATTTGTTTGTCAAGGTCATAAGAATAGATGACGCGCAATAGGATAATACTGGGAATACAGCAGGTGAGACTTTATAGGGAGCCTCAGCTCTTATATTATCTTCTTTCTTATTATCCATTATTTACTTTATAGCTGAAAGGGGAATAAGACGTGAATAGAACTTGAAAGGAAGAAAGAGTAGAAGAAAGAATATAAAGAAGAAACATAAAGGGATGATATGCAATACCGATGGTATGTAGTAGAAAATTTAATAGTGTTTGTTGCTATGGGAAACTAATAAATGTTGATAATGAGTGCGAGATCAGATGAGACAGTTAAGGTACGTAATATATTACCACAATATACGATATACAATATCTAATATCTAAGAAAACCAAAAAACTATTGGTAAGTTAAAATTGTGTAGTGAGTTACTTTCCAACAATCAATGGCTTTAATTTGAACTCATGTAACAATATTATTAGAACAAAAACCAGATGGTTTGAAATAAAGTTTATTTATTTACATAAGGGTTAAGGGTTTTTATGAATAAATTTTCTTGATCGCTTTTATTTAAATTTTTCTTCGAGGACTTTTCTTTTCTTTTCTTTTTCTTCATATAAAATTTGTTGTTCTTTTTATTTCGAATTTTGTTAATTTTTTAAAAAATAAAAATGTCACAATTAATTCCTTTATCTACTTATAATTTAGAATTGATTCCTGGAATCACAGTCGAGGCAATCAATTCTGAATTTCCTGTAACTGTTAGAATTACTATGGCAGCAATTGATCCAAATGAAGCAACTGATGATGAACCTACACCTTCTGTTGTAAGAATCATTAAAGCTGCAATTGATGATTCTTCATTTTCTGATGATGAAGATGAAGATGATGAGGATCTTGAAGATCTCGATATGGAAGATGTCGATGAGGAAGAAGATGATGAGGAAGAAGAAGAAGAAGAAGAAGTCGTTGTAAAGGAGAAGAAAGGTAAATCTAAGAAACAAGACGATGATGATGAAAGTAGTACTGATCTTGATGATGAAGATATTTCTGATTCTGATGATGATGAACCTATTGATGTTGAAGAATATGTTCTTTGTACACTTGATCCTAAAGTTCAATATCAACAAACTTTAGATATTGTTATTACACCTACTGAAGAAGTTTATTTTGAAGTTACTGGATCTTATCCTGTTTATCTTACTGGTAATTATGTAGATCATCCTTATGATGAATCTGATGATGATTACGATTCTGATGACTATGATTTACCACCTGGATCTGATGATGAAGATTTTTATGATTCTGATGAATTAGATGCTATTAGTGAAGGTCGTTTAGAAGAGATTGTTGATGGACAAGACAGTGAGGATGATAGCGAAGAAGAGGAAGATGATGAGGAGGAGGAGGAAGAAGAAGAGGAAGAAGAAGAAGAAGAGAAACCAAAGTCTAAGAAGAAACGTACAGCAGATACTGATGAATTAGCTAAACCTTCTAAGAAAGCTAAGAAAGTTGCATTTAAAGAAGAAGAAGAAAAGGCTGAAGAGAAGAAGCCTAAATTTAAAACTTCTACTTTAGATAATGGATTAGTTATTGAAGATCGTAAACCTGGTACAGGTGCTGGAGCTAAGAATGGACAACGTGTTGGATTAAGATATGTTGGTAAACTTAAAAATGGAAAAGTTTTTGACTCTAACACTAAGGGTAAACCTTTTCAATTTGTTCTTGGTAAAGGAGAAGTGATTAAAGGATGGGATCTTGGTATTAAGGGTCTTGCTGTTAATGGTGAACGTCGCCTCATTATCCCTGCGTCTTTAGCATATGGTAAGAAATCACTTCCGGGAATTCCTGCTAATTCAGATCTTATTTTTGACGTCAAACTTATCTCTATCAAGTAATCATTTTCAAAATCTAGTCCTCTTACGGGTTGTTTTATCTACCTAATTTACTGTTTCTATCTATTTTTATATATATTAGGTAATTATATCATTTATATTATATATCTTTTAGGAATATAAATACGTTTTAGAAGGCATATATATACAAGAGTTCTTCATTACTTCATTACTTCTTCTTTCATTACTCCATTACTTCTTGGTTTATTGCTCTATCATAATGATCTTTCGAATACTTTCTATTACCCTTTTCACAATTTTGACACTTTCTCAAGTTGTTCAAGCTCAATCAGCAACTGCATTACCTTATGTAGTTGTTACTCCTTCTGTTGCAACTCCAACACCTGAGCCTGGTCAAAGACTTGTACTTGATTTTCCTGAACCTACATAGGTTAGAAATTATAACGCTTTTTTATGAAATGATACAGGCTAGAGGTATAGAATCTTCACTTCTTTGAATACATGAGTGTTTCAGGTTTGCATAATGTATATATTGTATACGTTGTATACATTTTATATATGTTATGCGTTATATAAGTATTATATTATTTTATAACTAGATTTTACTAGATATTTTATAGGATATAATGGATCATAAAGTATGTTACTTAATTATGAATAGGTGTGCATGTGCTTGACTAGTGAACTTGTGAACCTGTGCAGAAATGTACCGTTCACCACTGTACACAGTACTAACACTACTTATATACCACATCCACCACATACGCTTATTAACACATACACATACACTTGTTAGCACCTACACATACATTCAATAACACATACATATACATTTCTATACAATAAATTACTCATCTATAAATCACATACAAATATCTTTTATTCAATACTTTCATTAGCCGTACTTTACTTCTTATTCACCCACCAAATGTACAAATTTATTGATTTACTATGATAAAACGAAAAAATCAGGCTTCTTTACTTAGCCTAAAAGATTTATGTCTTCTTCAATGTATTAAACATATTCATTGTAAGTAAAAATATAAGACTCCTCCCTTGTTAGAAGAAGAACTTTTCCTTTTTCTTTTCTATATAAAACTTTATATGATTCTAACATTTATAAGTAATTGTTGATCTCGGTGATGCGCCTTTTGAATTAATGGAACCTCTTTTAAGAAGAATGCCTGCAAAGAATTTAGAAATAATAGAAAGATCATCTCCTAATATTAGAGGTCATACAGATCTTATTTGGAAGACATTATTAAGTAATGATTTCCCATTACTTGAACTTCCAAAGGATAATTATAGATCTACATATGCAAAATATTATAAAGATAAGCAATCACAATTAAAGAGAGCATCAGAGAAATTAAGAAAATCTCAAAATTCTTATATGGAACAAAAATCTATGATGAGGATAACACCACTTGAAGAAGATCCAATAGCATTAAAGAAAGCAGAAAGAATAGCACAAAGAAAATTACAAGGTCCTAAAAAGAATATGTCAATTATGCAAAAGGCAAGATTAGAAGTAAGAGATAGTAGAAGATTAAGGAATGTTAATGATATTACATTGAAAAGGAGAAAGTCTGAGGATACAACTATAAGACCTAGCAAAGTACCAAGGTTAACAATACCTAAAGTTAAAGAAACTGATTCAAGTAAAAGAGTTAAATCAATTACATCACAGTGTTCTATATTCTTACCTCCTAAGAAAAAGGGTATATAGTTTGTGATAATTACACAATGATTATGACAAGCATTTACAATGATCATACGCATTTACAATAAACATACGCATCTACAATAATTATACTCAATTACATGACAATCTATTCCATTAATGTACTATATAGCATTTCAACAGGCTATGCATCTCAACAGGCTATTCATTTCAACGCTCTACTTTGGTGTACAGTTTGTAGCATACTCAACATATTCCCCATTCTCCTTATTCTTCTTATCGACAAATTCACTAATATATTCAGGTAATTCAATCTCATTATATTCAGCAGCAACTGGTGGTAAAAAAACTTGACGAATTGGCATAACACCTGTCCAAATACTACTCTTATTCTCTTCTGTCATATCTGCTGGATCTTCAACTGTATAACCTGCACGAATCTTAGCAGATGCTCCATTTACAGTAATCTTTAAAATATTAGTAGCAGATAATTCAGATTTAGTTGGTGGTGTTCTAGAATTCTTATACCTTCCAGGAACAATCTTATCAGTAATAACTTTCATGGCATAATCTTTCTCTTCAGGATCAGTAACAATTGTTGCAGTACCATGAATAACAGCTGATCTATAATTATAATTATGAGAATATGGTGTATATGTTAAAATGTATCCATCAACGATAGATGCACAAACACATACTTTCATACCTTCAGTGCCAGCACTATTCATCATTCTTGCAGAAACGTATCCATGAATATATAAATCAAGTGGTTCTTCAATACCTGCACTTGGATGTTCAAATGATCCCATTTGTCCAATCATTGGTAAATTCACTGGTAGATCATCAACTATAAATGATACATGAACAACAGGACATTCATTTATAATTGAATGTACATCTTTACAATTATAACTTGCTATTGCATTATATCTGTTTACTTTATTAATTGCCTTTTTGGGATATTGTAATCCTTCAACCATTGTGTAATGATAAAATACTGAGTAAATATAGGAATTTTCTACTTCCTTTTATAATGAAATTCACCACGTATTATAAATTACACTTAATTGCATTAAAACTGCCTTAAAGGAAAGAAACTACTCATATGAAAATTAATACACGATCTGTGCGCGATATCCGCTATCGATAATTGTTATGTAAGCTCGTGTAAGTTTCATATATTGTAATCAAGAAAATTCTAAATAAGCCTATCATAAAGAGATGATCGACAATACCTATCGATAACAGAGTAATTAGATATCATACAATTGGTTGGCCAATACAGCGCTTACTTTGGTTAATTTTTGGATGATTCATAGAATTATAAAAATCACATGTGCTACAAGCTTATAAAATCATAATATAGAGGCTGTTGAAGTCATAACAGTGTATGAATGATACCATATAAGGATCAATGTTGAGTGGAGATCCTGTCAAAAAAAGCAATAAAAATATGTTAAAGAAACAATAAAATGCATCAAATAATAATACCTCTTTTATACAGCAAGAGGATAAGTTCTAGCCCAGTCGGCAATCTCTGCCTTAAGTGCAGTAAGCTCTTCAGAACCAGCGGCAATAGCAGCTTTAAAGTCCTTCAATTTGTTAGCACCGGCAGGTAAACTTTGTTGAACTTTAATAGCATATTGAACAGCTTTATCAATATAATCAACAATACGAGCAAAATCCATTTCACCAAGACCACGAGTTGTCATAGCTGGTGCGCCAATACGAATACCACCAGGTACTAAAGCACTCTTGTCTCCGGGAATTGAATTCTTATTTAAAGCAATATTCATATTTTCACAAACTGATTCAATACGAGCACCATCTACACCTTTCTCTTTAAGACTAACCAAAACCATATGTGAGTCAGTACCATTTGAAACAAGGCGGTATCCGCGCTTGATAAATTCAGTCTCTAATACCTTTGCATTATCAAGGACTTGTTTTTGATATGTTTTAAAATCTTCAGTTTTAGCTTGCTTCAAGGCAACTGCTAATGCAGTAATTGTATGGTTATGAGGACCACCTTGATGTCCAGGGAAAACAGAGAAATTAATCTTATCTTCTAAATCATAGTTAGTAGGTTCACCAGTCTTAGGATTGACTGATCTTACACCACGACGGAAAAATATCATAGCACCACGAGGACCACGAAGAGATTTATGAGTAGTGGTGGTAACAATATCAGCATACTCAAAAGGAGAAGGAATTACACCTGCAGCAATAAGACCAGAAATATGTGCCATATCAACAACAAGATAAGCTCCTACCTTATCAGCAATTTCACGCATACGTTTGTAATCAATAAGTCTGCAGTAGGCAGAAGTACCAGCAACAAGTACTTTAGGACGGAAAAGTACAGCAGTCTTCTCAAGCATATCATAATCAATAATTCCAGTGTCAAGATCAACACGATAAGGCATAGTTTCGAAATAAGTAGAAACAGCAGAAATCTTACGAGTATCAGTTTGATAACCATGAGACAAATGACCACCGTGAGGAAGATCAAGACCCATTAAACGGCCATGAACAGGCATGATTGCTTGATAAACTTGTAAATTAGCAGGTGAACCAGAAAGAGTTTGAACATTTACGCCCCATTTATCAGCAGTCACATCGAAAGCATCTAAAGCACGTTGTTGGCAAAGTCTTTCAATACGATCAATATGTTCATTACCACCATAATAACGTGCACCTGCATAACCTTCAGAGTACTTATTGCACATTGGAGAACCAAGAGCATCAAATACAGATTTAGTAGTAAAATTTTCAGAAGCAATTAAAACAATTGATTCTTGTTGACGTTTGATCTCATCTTTCATAATAGCTTCGACATCAGGGTCGAACTCTGATAATCTAGCTTCAGTAAGAACACGATGAGATTGGGGGAGTGCGTAAGAAGACATTTTGTTTTTAAGTAAATTTTTATCTAAAAGATTGAAAGAAAAAATTCACAATTGCAAATTGTTTAAAAGAAGAGAAGAAACGGAAAAATTTTTCTCGAAAATTTATATTGTATGGATTTTCTTTCTGTATAATTTGCGAGGATGAGCGGCTAGAAATTACATTACCCGGTTAAGTAAATTAAGCTAATTGATGTGCGATGTACAATGTACAATGATGATTGGAGGATGGATAATCGTTTATGGAGCAAAAAGAGCGTATAAGTTATACTGAAATTAGAAAGATGTAAGAGGGGGGTTAAGAAGAAAGTTTGGAAGGTGTTGAAGAGGTTGAAGAGAGGAGTGAAATGGTGAGTTATTTGTTTAGTAGATCAGTATTATTATTAGACTTCTGATCGCTTGTGGATCATTGATCGCTGGGTGATCATAAAGTCGATCATTCATAATGTATAATAGTCTACTTAATTATGGTAGGTTGTGATATTGTAGTTTGCGACATTTTAGTTTGTGAATATCATCGTAAGTGGTGTGAATATCATTGTAGTTTGTGAATATCATTGTAAGTAGTGTCAGTACATTTTAAGTAATATGAGAGTAACATTGAAACATCGTAGCTGCATCACATAAACAATGTCGTAATTGAATCCTTTATTACGCGTACAATTTGATAATCATATGACTTCATCTAATTGAAATAAATTTCATTATCACATGATTGATCGATTAACAATAGATATGGGATAGAAGAAAAAGAAAACTTTATATTAGTTTTGAACAAATTAAGGTTTCACATACCAAGGCGGAATATAATTAAATCGCCAATATGTCCCAATTTTGCTAGGTTCTCTGAAATTGTTTATATACTCCTTTGAAGGCAAAAAGAAAACGTAATCGATTTCTTTTTATTGTTAGTGTTTTGAAAGAAAACACTAGAACTGTATTTATTTTTTGAAAGTAAAAGAGAAAAACCTTATTTTTTATGCAGAAATCAGAAGCATCAATAAATAGTGAAACAAGTAAACCTTCTATTAAGATAAGTCTTGAATCAAGTGAGACTGAAAGAGGACGTACATGGTCTTCACAACTTCTTAATACTGGTTCTTGTAATGCTAGTAGATCATCATCTCAAGCTTCTGTGTTATCTGAATTATCAACAATTGCAGTAAAAGATGGAATAACTGGACATAAACACAGACCTTTTCATATAACATATGAACCGAATAGTAATTATTCTGAATCTTCAGATAATTCAGTTCCAGTTTCTCGAGAATTCTCTGAAACTTCATCAACAAATTCAATAATTTCTCCTATTCCTTTAAATAATCGAACAATAACAATAATTAAATCTGAACAAACTTCGAATAAGTGAATCAAGTGAATCGAGTTTATCAAGTTTATGTGTTAATCTTCTTAATGTACTTCCTTATGTATCAATCTTCTTTACCTTCCTTCATGTGTTATCTTCTTCGTTACCTTCTTCATTACCTTCTTCATTATATTCATTTGTAGATTCAAAAACTTTATAAAATTGTTCATATAACCATGTAGAAAATTCATCTGGTGGCCATAATTCTGTAACAATTTTACCAGTCTTTCGAAATTCTTCATAAAATTCTTGGTATTTCTTTTCAATCTCTTCTTCAACACTTGCAAGTAAAATATCTGTAACCCGTTCATTTTTAACTGCCATAAATATATCAGATTTAATATTAGGTAAATAATCTTTAATTGTAGACCTAAATGTTTGTAATTTCTCATTAAACTCTTCAATTGTATCAAATTGTATTAAGAAATCATCACATAACCTTTGTGTAATAGCATTTGTATAACCTGAAATTGCAGCACGTAATTTCCCATCAAGTTCAAGTCTTGCATCTGGCATATTCTTTATAAGTTTAGGTACACCACTCATAGCAAGTTTTCTTAACCCATCTGAAGTAAAAAACCCACCCTTTTGAAGTATTTGTTGAAATGTTTGACTCATATCACTAAAATCAAGTTCTGAATCAGGATGAACTGTTGATATATCAAATGCAACAATTTGATCCTTTAATATAAGAAGATGTTTAATAATAAATAATAAACTAACATGATTACCATCAAGCTTTTGTGATAATTGTGCTGCTTTATGTAAATTATCAATACATCCATGAACAATTTGATGTGCTAAATCATCAAAAACAATAGAATCAACTAACATATAAATTTGAGATAAAAGTTTGACTGCATTCCTTAATGGTGGATATGTTCCATTAAGAGAAAAAGAACTCCTTTCATCTTCAATATCATCATGTTTTGTAGTAGAGAATAATCTAACATCTTCAGGTTTAGGTACATACCTAGTTATTTCCTTATCAATAAAAGATAATGCTCTAAAGATTAATCTAGTTTGAACATCTTGTAATATTGGTAATGCTATTATACCAAAATCAATTGAATCATTAACTGATTCATCTAATTCAAGATTTGAATCATCCATTGGTGTTTGAAATTGAAGTATTCTACAAACTTCACATAAAGTTTCAATATTTTGTTCATGAAGAATTTTTGATCTTAATGAATCAGAAATTGGTTCAGATAATGAATTTAAATAATCATAAACTGAATTATCAGAATTAGAAAATAATTCATGAAATAATATAAATTCATCTTGACAAAATGATTTATAAAATGATATAATTTGAGAACTGAATTCTATAACATCAGGAACTGATTTTTTTAAAGAATTTATCTCTTTTGTAATAAGTGGATGAATTAAACGTTTTCTTGAATCAAAATATGAATTCAATATATCAAAATATACATCTTGATATGCATTATCATTATTTGAATATTCAAATATTTTATTAGTTCTATCCTTTATTAATTGAGAATCAAGTTCATATGAAGCCAATGTTTTTGAAAGAATAATTGATATATCTGAATCTTTTGAAGACTTTATAGATTTTAAAGCATCAATAGAAGCAGAATCAAAATATTTTGAACAAAATACTCTTACTAGAGTTAAAATACGTGCAAGACATTGTGTAAATCTTAACTTGTATTTATCAATATCTTTGAATGTAGGATGATCATTTACAAAAGTAATTGAATCAGATATTTGTGATAGAATTTCAATAAATTCATTAGATGAAACAAATTTAGAAGGAGGAGAATTAAGAATTGATACAATTGAATCCAATCTTATTAAAGGTTCAAGACCATTAATAATATGAGATCTTGTTTCTTCAAGTTGTTTAATTTCATTAGTAAGATCATTATATGTAACATTCAAAGCATTTGAGTCATTAAGTACATTATTTAATAATGTTTTTGTCTTATCAATATGATCTATACAATTTTCATTCAATTTGTATAGATTATTTATATGAGAAAGAGATGAATCTATACCATCTAAATAAGCAACAACAGGACGAAATCTATCCATTGGTAATAAAGAAGGTTGTAAAAATGATATATCTGTATGAAACTCATTTATAAATAAATTAAACTTTTCAGCTGATGTAAAAGGATATGTTAAAGAAGAAATTAACCTTGGTTTTTGTGTATTTGTAAAATATGTAGATACAGATTGAGATCTCTTTCTAGTTGAATTTTTAATTGATATATGATTGATTATGTAATATTCAGAAGATTGTAAATATTTCGAACCAAATATATTTTGAAATGATGCATTTATAGATGATGAATGAATTGACGATACTTGATCATAAGCAACATCTTGTATTAAAGATTTCGTTCTTGTTCTACGTTTTGGACGACTTGAAGATCTTCCTTTGTTTGTATGTGTACCATTTGATTGTGGTATTGGAGGTGGAGCAGATACCTCAATAGAAATAGGTGTAATATTTGAAAGTGCCCAATCTTCAAACATATGCGTGTTCTTATATAAAAATGTTTAAGGAGTAAAGAAAGAATGTTTGTTCGAAGAGTTGAAGTGAATATATATAACCGGGTAAATTGATAAAAAATATCCTCGAGAGTTACTCACTTATTTTTCATATACTCTTCTTCATATACTTCTCTTCATAAACATTTTTACTCTTGTTCATAAACATTTCTTCATAATTAACAATGAAACCAAGTTCAGTTGTTAATCTTTTAAAACCATGGTTAAATCGAGGTAGAATACCTGATCCATTTAGAACAGTTAAGAAAAGAAGAGATCCTAGATGGAGATTAACATCTAAACACGGTAATGAACATTTTTATAAAGGAACAGGATCAGGAGGAATTGGACATTTAACAAAACATGGTGGATTTGTTGTTAATTGGAATAAAGTAACTACATTTGTACCACCATTATCATATAAATTATCAGCTGATGAGATAGATATTGATGAAAATTCTATAACGTTAAGTCCATTTGTATTTAGAGGAGTTGAACCATCTAAAAAGGAATCATATTCAGGGTATGAATTTGGACCACAAGATGGAAGGTATTATATGGATAAAGTTAAAGAATATATTGAATATGGAGAGGTTGGTGTACGTGATGTAAGTGATGATTAAGTTACGGTGATGAGTAACATCACCGTTATATAATGATACAATAACTACGTAATACATAATACATATAATCATGTAAACTTCATGTATCATTTAAACAACATATATCACCTCTTATATTTAAAACTAACCCTTTGTGATTCATAAAGACTATCTTCAATACTCTTACTTGCCTTCTTCACATGTATAAAATTACAATGATCAGCTCTTGTACAACCCTCTTGATTATATTCAACACATATAGCATCATATAAATCATGCATTGGACCATATTTAACAAATAATGGCCTTTCATCATACCATCTAATATTAAATTTTTTCATTGCTTCATCAGCATCTTGTTCTGAAAAAAATGTTATATACAAATTACCACATAAATGATCTCCGACATTTTCAGATATTACAATATTTCTAACTCTTCCTATTTTACTTGCTTCACAAAATAAATCTTCATATAATTCATCAATTCTTTTTTGATATTCTTCTTTTGATAGATTTTCTGATTTTTTTATTAAATTTCTACAAATACCCATACAAATTATTATTTTTGAATGTGTAACATCTATATGTTCTTTAACACATTTCTCACCATGCCTACAAGAACCAATTCTTGAATAAAAAGTACATACAATTTCGTTACTTTTTTGATTATTGGACATTAAAAAAATATCGTTCCTTAAGTTATATCGAAAACTATAATTTTTCTTCCATCAAATCTAACTGTAAAAATCTTATGCACCGCCACTATACAGTAACTATTTATAATTTTGTTAAAGATTATATATTTCTTGTTCCATAAAAAAACATAATACTCGCATTCACACTCATAATACACTTACGCTCACTCACACCCATAAACAACTATTATCATACACTCACTCACACCTATAAACAACTATTACATTACACCCACACCCAATCTATTGATATAAAAAATACATCAAACTCTTATCTACTTTCACTTTATTCCTCCTGCTAATGGTTAATTAAATCTCAATAATCACATAAGAATACTTCATTATAACGCTTGTTCATCTTGAAATTAAATGCGCATGCCTTAAATTACTATATATAAAATATACTTTTAATCTTTAATTATCCCATAATATTCCTAAGCTTTACTATATACGATAAATGGATTCCTTAAATAATACCATCCTATAATGGTCTATAGTTATTCAAGAATGGTTGAATCTAAGCCGCTTCAAGTGCCAAGTTTAATAATCTTTACTTATCCACTCCTGTGGTCAATTTTCGCAATAAAATACACCGCAACTTTCATCATTTTTAAATAGCATACAACCTACCGTTATCAAACGCAAACCTATTTTTAATCTTATAAAGAAATGCATATCACTTCATCCAATTGAATTGTTTTTCTTAAAACCGTTACTTCTCTTTCTATTGTGTAACTGTTAATCCGTGTTCACCGCTCAATACGATCAACTTCACTAGCAAGTAAAAAGTGCCAGATACGTTCTCTAACTATCGTAAATCAAAATATTACAATGTATATAAGATGATTGAAACCCACATATTACATATCTTTAGTTATAGATATGTCTGTGTGTGCGATATCTACTGTCACTGCTACACAAGTAGTCACTGAGACTATCAAAAAAGTGTTCTTATGTAATCCTCCAAAGGCAACTACTACACTCTATGAACAGTTCTTCACTACAGCTTCTCAACCTACGCACACTACCTATTATTCAAATTGCCTCCCAACATATGGCGAGGTCTCTGGCCGGTACTGTCTAGAATGTAAACCTATTACAATAACTTATACTCCTTCTCCTGCTCTTACTACTTCTAATAACTATGTATATGAATGGTCTGCTTACGATACATTTACATTAGAGTTCTCAGTTGATATACATTTAGGTATTACTGTAGAAGTACCAGTTGTGATCCCAACTACAGTCACTGGTTATGTTACATTGCCTGCGTCTGCTTATTCTCCACCTGCGATACTTCCTACTAATACAGCACCAACATACTCTTCGCCCGCGATACTTCCTACTCACACACTTACGTCTAGTACTATTAATCCTTCAGTTTTGCCTACAAGCAACCATATATCTTCTTCTCAGGCTATATTCTCAAATACTACTTCTATTCCTACTTCAACATTTTCTTCCTCTGCCTCCTCTTTTTCTTCTTCTCTTCCTCTTCCTTCTACTGGCGAGTTTGCTCTTTACGTAGATGGTAATGGCCCTTATGCTAACTACAAACTGGCCATAGTTAACGGTATAGCTGAAGTTACCACTGGTTCTGGCACTAATTTCTTTAACCTTGATAACTCGCTTGTTTACATTTCAGAGACACCAGGAAACCCCCCTTACTTTGATATTGAATACGTAGGACGTAATGGTAATGTGCTTGCTGATGTTCAAACGCCTAATCACTTTTACATAGCCAATAAAGCATTCATTGATGGTACTGGTACTTTCTATGTATGTTTAACCAACTATGGAAATTCTGTTTATTTTACCCCTCAAGTAGGCAGTAGTTGCGAGGAAGTTGCTTTTGTTCTTCACCCTAGTGTTATATCTTCCACAGCTTCTGCCTCTGTTTTACCTACTACCACTACTTCTACCCTGACTTCATCATCTTCTTCTCCTCTTCCTTCTACCGGTGAGTTTGTTCTTTACGTAGATGGTAATGGCCCTTATGCTAACTACAAACTGGCCATAGTTAACGGTATAGCTGAAGTTACCATTGGTTCTGGTACAAACTTTTTTAACCTTGACAACTCGCTTGTTTACATATCTGAAACTCCAGGTAGTCCCCCTTACTTCGAAATTGAATACGTAGGACGTGATGGCAATGTTCTTGCTGATGTTACAACTCCTAACTACTTTTACATAACTGATAAAGCTTTTATTGATGGTACTGGTACTTTCTATGTATGTTTAACCAGTTATGGAAATTCCGTTTATTTCACTCCTCCACTGGGTAGTAGTTGCGAGGAAGCTACCTTTGTTCTTCACCCTAGTATTATATCTTCCACGGCTTCTTCCTCTGTTTTGCCTACTTCTATTTATTCTTCATCGTCTTCTTTGTCGATATCTTCAATATCGGCATCATCTATATCTTCTTCCTATTCCTCTTCTTCGTTTTCATTACCTCCCTCATCATCATCATCATCATCATCATTACCGTCTTCTTCTTCTTCATCATCTTCTTCTTCTTCTTCTTCTTCTTCTTCTTCTTCTTCTTCTTCTTCTTCTTCTTCTTCTTCTATTGAACCTTCATCTTCCATGTCCTCCTCTTCCTCTTCCTCTTCATCTTCATCTTCATCATTATCATCATTATCGTCGTCGTCTTCTCTGTCATCATCTTCCTCTGACTCCTCTTCTGTTGAATCCTCATCTTCATCCTCTTCTTCTTCTTTCTCATCATCTTCGTCCTCTTCTTCTTCTTCTTCTTCCTCCTATTTCTCTTCATTGTCTTCTTCTTCTATTGAACCCTCATCTTCTTCTTCTTCTTCTTCTTCTTCTTCTTCTTCTTCTTCTTCTTCTTCTTCCTCCTCCTATTTCTCTTCATTGTCTTCTTCTTCTGTTGAACCGTCATCTTCCTCTTCCTCTTCTTCATCTTCTTCTCTTGAATCCTCGTCTTCCTCTTCCTCTGTTTCAAGCAGTAGCTCTACTTACTCTTCTACCTCTTCATCTTCTACAGAAGTTGTTAGTAAATCGCCAATGCCGTGTCCAGATGAAAGCTCAGAAGTTATTTCAACTACCCTCTACACAATTTCAGAAGAGGACTACAACACACTCAATGCCACATTTTTGCTTAATTTAGGGTACAGAGATTTTAACTTATCTACAGGATATACAGCAACAACTGTTCAGAATACTCCCTCACGCGTACAAATAAGTATTACTTTTAATTTAGGGAACTTGACTACAAAGTATGTGATTTTTGAATTTCTCAGATATCAGGAAGTTACCACTCCTATTACTACATTAGACATAACTCCAAGTCTGATTGGATCTCTTTCTGAATTGGAAGGTAAATCATGGAATTCTATTGGAGGCTCTGCATTTATATGTGGAGATACCAGTAGTATAGATGACGATCTAGGGGTTTCATACCCAATAATGCCAACTATGGGTGGGACAGTAGATTTAGGTTTAACTATGATACCTGGTGTTTATGCATTCCGTCAATTAATGATACTGAAAATGTCTAATAGCAGGACTAGTCCTATTGCTGTGAGAGTGTCATGGGTACAAACGACAAGTTGAATAACTTGGTAGTTGATGACGTCCATGGCGATTTGGCAAAAGGTGCTTCTGGTTGAATTGCGTTAGGCAAGATGTTGATCTCTCTAATATCTAATCTGGCGATTTTCGGAAATTATATCCTAGGACTTAATTATTTTTAACCATGCCAAGTTTATCTCTCATTGCTTCACTGTGGTGTGCACTTGTTTAATCCTTATCATAATTTCGTAATTAATAAACAGCAAGTGTACAGCCTAGAAAGTACTTGAACAACATATTACACTAACCCTGCTATTTTAACAGTAAAATAATACAATATAAACATAAAAAATGCAGTATTAAGAATATATCAAATTTTGGTATACGTTTTGGTGGTAATGGCATGCCTGTAAAGCCTCAAATCGTTTAAAGTTCACGGAAGGGTAAAACCGTCACGACCACTTACCGCATTCGTACCAATCAAGCTATTTTATTTTAACTAATTTCTGCTTGCCACCAACACTTTTATAATTCAACTAAATATATACAAAAAATACACTCCAAATCCTACTTAAATTTGTCTGATTTTTGAAGTTTATTTACAATATTATATTTTGTTTTGTTATACGCTTTCTATGGGTAACGACGGTGGATCTATTCCTTCACGAAGGGAACTTGTAAAGCAAGAAAAATCATCAACAACAGCTGATTTATTCGATAAAAAGAATCTTAATCATTCTTATTCATTTAAGAATTGTACTTTATCTAGTTCTCAATTATTACCAAACACTGTAGTTTCAGATTATAAAGGTTGTCTTTATGATCTTGAAGCAGTACTTACAGCACTTACAAATAATGATTCAGCGACTACTAAACATTTTAAATCTATTAACGATTTTGTAAGATTGAAAATTACGACAATTAAATCAAAAACAGGTGATTTATGGGTTTGTCCACTTTCTAGAAAAGAAATACAAAATAACTCTTCTGTACAATTTGTTTATATTGTTCCTTGTGGACATGTTTTTGAAAGCAGTTCATTGAATGAAGTAAATACGAGTTCTATTAACAAATGTCCTGAATGTTCTATTACATATTTATTGAGAGATGTCATTCCTATTAATCCTAATAGTAAAGAGGTTCAAGAACAACTTGAATCTCGTATTCTTTCATTAAAATCTTCTAATCTTTATCATAACTTGAAAAAGCGCAAATCCAAACGCAAAATCAAGCAAGACAAACTTGATGTATCTACAAAAAGACAAAAACAAATAGAGGTTAAAAGATAAATTAATAACAATCTTTTTTACTCTTGAGTAGTTGATTGCATATCTTCTGCATTTGATTGCATATCTTCATCTTCAATATCACTGAATTCTTCTTGATCATTCAAAAATTCTAACCTTTCTCCTGTCCTTTGCCATACCAAAAATGATTCATAGTCAGCTAAAGTGGATTCTAATTCCGCCATAGTGAATCCTTTACCTAATACTCTGTTTCTGATGTTTCTTAATGGTAACCAAGGGTAAACTCTTTCTCCGTCACCATCTCTCATTCGTCTAATAATCTCATAAATTCTTGATTCAACACTAGTATCTCCTTCAGTTATACCTCTTCTCATTGCCAATGATGTTTTACTTACTTCAATAAGTCTAAGTGCTTCATCAACATCATCACTAATTACTTCATTAGAAAAACGAAGTCTTGCCAATGCTTGTGCCATTCTTAAAATCGCTAACAATTGTCGAGGTGTTACATGATTAAATTGCTTGTTCGACCCTTGTTCTTTCTTATATGTTTGACGCATTTGAACATATGCTGATACCACATATGCTGATACTCTTTCTGGAATAACAGGTCTATATGTTTGTGCCATAGTAATATATTCGCGTATCACTTTAGGAGGAACTGGATCGAAATTAATGTCTGGTTGTCTGCCATGCATGTGCACAAATGTGACGTGTTCCGCTAACCTTTCGTCACCTTCTCTTGTAGGTGAATCGAGTAAGAGGAATAATAAATCAAATCTAGATAATAATGCTGCTGGAAGATTAATATTCTCTAGTGGTGACACTCGTGGATTATACCTTCCATATACAGGATTGGCAGCTGCAAGTACTGATGTTCTTGCATTTAATGTAGTATTAATTCCTGCCTTGGATATACTAATCGTCTGTTGTTCCATTACTTCATGAATAGCAGTACGATCGCCTTCCTCCATCTTATCAAATTCATCAATACAGCATACACCATTATCTGCTAATGTTAATGCACCTCCTTCTAATACCATTTCTTCAGAAACAGGATCTTTCACTACAGCTGCTGTAAGACCAACACCAGATGAACCTCTACCAGTTGTATAGACACCTCTCGGAGTTAAATTGCTTATATATTTTAGCAATTGCGATTTGGCTACACCTGGATCACCCATAAGACAAATATTAATATCACCTCTAATTTTCATACCATCTCCCATAGATTTAGTTACACCACCAATAAGCAATAGCAATAAAGCCTTCTTTACATCAAGGTGACCATAAATTTCAGGAGCAATAGATTTAGCCAATAATTCATATGGACCTTGAGCAACAAGATCTCTTATCTCATTTGTAAGTGAAGCTGAAGGTTCATGAGGGACTGTTTTGTGTTTATGAACAAATTGACAGAGAATATAAATGTCAGTAAGTAAACCTGCCCTTAAAGCTTTCATACCAGTATAAGGCTGAGGCATAACAACACCTGAAATATCTACAAGATCACCAGGAGATATAGATCTTACTAAAGTACCAGATATTTGAATAGATAAAGTTCTAGGAATATGTCCTACAGGTACTTGATCAGACATTTCTTGTATTCGAACTTCTTGAAACGGTAAGAACTTACTTGCCCTTTGTGCAGGAAAAAGTTGACCTTTAATAGAGTTATTTATACAACTTAGTGAAGTGCATTGTACCATTGGAGTGAATTGTCTTGTTCTTACTTCTTGAAATACTTCGAATCCACATTTATCACATGCATACGCATTAACAGTTAATCTTGGCTTAACATCAGATATTCTTGTAACAATTCCTCTAACAGTTATAAGTTGTCCTATATGTGAACCCTTTATTTGACGAACAGAAAAAGGTTTACCATTATTTGGTCTTCTATCTATATCACTTAGAGGACAAAAATAAAGGTAATAACGTCTTGTTAATTCTGGAGGGAATGTATCAGTTGGATTCTCTGTTCCTTGTTCTTGTGATAATCTTGCATTACGTTCACGTCTTTGTGCAAGAATAACATCTAATACATCAGATTGGTAATCCAATGAAACTGTAGGTTCAGGCATTATTGAATCAACAACTTCTGAAAATACTTGAATATAGGTATAAGTATTATTATCAATCTTTGAAAGAAGATCATTTTGATGAT
Organism: Tortispora sangerardonensis; assembly: GCA_030566855.1. Classification (NCBI taxonomy): domain Eukaryota; kingdom Fungi; phylum Ascomycota; class Trigonopsidomycetes; order Trigonopsidales; family Trigonopsidaceae; genus Tortispora; species Tortispora sangerardonensis. The sequence goes on along the minus strand of JAKUBJ010000018.1, from coordinate 118,692 downwards.
CTTCCCATTCATCAATATCATCTAAATCAATAGTAATTGTATCTACCTCTCTATTTGCAACTTTTTGTAATAATTCCATGTACTTATATTCTGGAACTGAATCTTCGGTTGATGATACTTTATATTCCTTTAAGAAGGATTTTATTATATCTTTCTCATCATCATAATTAACTCCAATATCAATAGTAGGTAAAATCGACATTTTGACAATCTCAAAGAAACGTGTTTGGAAGCTTTTTTGTAAGCTCTTTTGTAAGCAAAAGTAAGGGGTTGTGTAAAGGTGAAAAACGCGTAACTATATCGCGCTTCAAGGAGACTTCAATTTAGTCCTAAAACAGTCAATATTAACCCTACAATATTTTAATATGTATATAAATATAAAAATACTATAGGGTTTTATATTAGTGCCTCGGTATTATAAACCAACCCCAGATTATCGAAATTCTTCTTGTTCATGTAATAACTTCAACATACTACAATGAATTCTCATAAAGCAACTGCTAGTTTTGTTTCATTGAAATCAAGTTTAGTTAACCTTCCAAATTCTATTACGTCATTATTGTTCAGCTCAAATGTTGTTGCACAATCTGTTGTATTAGAACTTTCTTGGAAGACTGCTCCAAAAGGTCGTGATCTTTCAAGAAGAGCATATGTTGGTTGGTCTGGTCTTACAAGTTCTGCTAATATAAGGGGTAATGATAAATCTTTAGAAATTGATCCTAATTTTGCTCAGTATATCGGTTTACATGAAGGTGCAGCTGTATCTATTCAATTTCACACTAATCCGCCTGTTGCAACTCAAGTCTTTCTAGAACCTGTATCTTCATCTGATTGGGAAGTTGTAGAGTTGAATGCACAAAAGGTTGAATCTGATATGTTATCTCAAGTAAGAGCAGTATCTACAAGTCACCCAGTTTGTATTTATGTATCTCCTTCTACTACTGCTGTATTTAGAGTTGTCAGTATAGAAAGCTCTTCATCTGATCTAGGATTTGCTAAAATATCTACTGATACTGAAGTTGCTATAGCTCCAAAACCTCGCAGAAAGAATACTGATAAAACATCTCGCTCAAACGCTAGTAGATCAAGGTCTCGACGTCAAACTGATGCTAAGCCTTTTATGGCTTTACAACTTAGATCTATATTGAACTTGGACTCAATTCAATATATGACATTATCTATAGACGTAAATCCTTTATCTTTACCAGTGGATTTTTTGAATCTTAAATATGTTGCTGTTTCTAAAATTTCAAGCCCTCAAAAGCATTCATCTTCTACTAATCAGCCTATTTCAGATCAAGAATTGCCTCTAAAGCCTGCTAAAATGATCATTGCTTTATTACAACTTAATAACAACTGCCCTAATAATCATGCAATCATTTCTAGTTCTTTGGCTCAAGCAATTGGAATTACTACTCAAGTTGGTTCTGTATTACAACTTGAACCTGCTGCTAAACCTCTTTCAATTCAGCCTGATCAACTAATAGTTTCACTTGGTTCTGATAAATCACCGGCTAATAAGGACTCTAATCTAAATTTACAAAAGAAAAAGACTGACAATTCAGATACTAATACACAATTACAAAATCTTCTTACAGAAATAGGCTTCTTTCAGTCACCTATAACAAATAATATGCAATTACCTTATATTGAAGGATCTCTTCTACGTGATAGTGGAATAGTGACTTTAAAGCAAGCTGAAGGCTGGATTGTTCCTAATGCTGACTTGACTATATCTACTGTATCAAGAGATATGAGTTTGAATCCTCAAATGACACATAACACCACACTTAAAGATTTAGTTGGCCTGGAGAAGCACTTATCTGAAACAGAATCTGCTTTAACTTGTTTACGTGGTACTCTTGTATATGGTTCTCATGGTAGTGGCAAGTCGGAATTTCTAAAGCTCATGGAAGCCAAAGTTGCCAAAAGTCTTTTCTCAACTATACGCGTAAATTGCGCAAACTTAACCGATGAAAGAATATCTTCTATAAAGGAGACTTTAGAATCTGCCTTTGGTGAGGCAGTTTGGAGTGCTCCTTCTGTGGTTATTCTTGATGATTTAGATAGATTGTGTCCTGCAGAACAGGAAAACACAGATTCTTCTAGAACAAGGCACATATCTGAGCTTTTAATAAAATACACCAACGATTGCCGAAGAAGAAGAAATGTAACAATTCTTGCATCTAGTCAATCAAAAGAAAGTCTGCACAATCTTCTTACTGCAAGTCATACATTTGATCAACTTGTTAGTTTGAAACCTCCAGACAGAGAAGTTAGATCAAAGATTTTGCAAGTGTGCTTGGAATCTAGTACGTTGAAGCTTGACAAAACTGTTGATGTTTTAGAGGCTGCAAGCTCTACAGAAGGATACCAGCCTGGAGATCTTCTTGTTCTTGCTGAAAGAGCGGAACATGAAGCAGTTATTCGAATTTTAGATAGTGAATCTGATGAAGAATTTATTTCACAGTCTGATATTGAAAAGGCTATTTCAGATTTTGTGCCTGCAAGTCTACGGGGTGTTAAGTTAGAAAAGGGTTCATCAGTTAAGTGGTCAGATATTGGTGGTCTAGAAGATACTAAAAGAGTGCTGTATGAGACTTTAGAATGGCCAAATAAATACGCTCCAATATTTCAAAAGAGTCCATTGCGTTTACGATCTGGAATCTTACTGTATGGATACCCTGGATGTGGTAAGACAATGTTAGCATCAGCTGTGGCTCAAGAATGTGGGCTAAATTTCATATCTATAAAAGGACCTGAGATTTTAAACAAATATATTGGTGCCAGTGAGAAATCTGTTCGTGATCTTTTTGAAAGAGCACAAGCTGCGAAACCTTGTGTTTTGTTTTTTGATGAATTTGACTCTGTCGCTCCAAAGCGAGGACATGATTCAACTGGTGTAACTGACAGAGTTGTAAATCAAATGCTCACACAATTAGATGGTGCTGAAGGTCTTGATACAGGAGTTTATGTATTGGCGGCGACTTCTCGTCCAGATTTAATTGATTCAGCTCTTCTTAGACCTGGTCGTTTAGACAAATCTTTGCTTTGTGATATGCCTACCACATCAGATCGTTTGAGCATTTTAAAGGCTCTTTCACAGTCAGGAAAGATAAAGTGTGCTCCTAGTTTAGATTTGGAGGCTATTGCTGCTAGAACTGAAGGATACTGTGGTGCAGATCTTCAAGCACTTCTGTATAATGCCTTCTTAGAAGCAATTCATGATATAATTGATCATGTTCCTCATGGAATGGTCAAATCAGACCCCAAAGGCAAAGAGAAGGTAACTGACAAGCCTGAAGAGGACAATCAGACGAAAGAATATGGCACTAAGCTGCATGAACCGATTGAGTTTTTTCAAACTGTTAACACGACTGCAGCTGAACGTATATCTATGCTGAATAGACTAGAGAAGCTTTTTAGTGGAATGAAAGCTGGGAAATCATTTGAAGATGAAGCTGAAGAAGCTGAGAATGAGCAAGCTGCTGATGTTGAGGTTCAATGGGAACATATAGAAATTGCTTTTACTAAAACCAAGCCTAGTTTATCTTACAGTGAAAGGGAGAGACTTAAGACTATTTATCATGATTTTGTTGCAGATCGATCTGGTGAAATGCCATCTGGCACTGCTTCTTCTGAAGTTGGTGGTCGTGCAACTTTGATGTAGAAATAAGCTTATTGAGTTGTATACAATTTTTTGTTACCTATATGTTGACATATTTAGATTATACGCATTAGGTCTTACATATTATGACATACCTGTAAATGAATATATTATAGTTAAGAACTGACAATATAAATACAGATAGAGAAGGCAAAAAGCAAGTTAACTATAACCATTTCAGCAATTATTTTGTTAAAAAAAGCCTCTTTTATAACTGGCAGTGTTCAAAGGTGATTGATACCTGAAAACATCTTCAGCTGGTTATTTTGCAGTATCTGCATCATAAGCTTTATTTTTTCCAGTTCCTGGTCCCGTTCTATCAATACCCCATGCAGCATAAGCAGCATTTAGCCATAAATTTTTAGAATAGTAAACATCATCTATTTCTAATGAAAGATTAGCAGCTGCAGGAATAACTTTGACAGATAAAGGATCATCAAACTTTGAATTTCCATATGCATTCCTTAAGTTAAAATTAAAGTAACCAGAAAATGCAGGAATCGGTGGAATAATACCGTTATTAAAGTCAAATTGCACTATGGGGTATGAGAAATTGTTTATACCATCCATTGAATGAAGTATATTAGCTACATCAATAACTTGAGCTCCTTGGTATCCACCATCTACTTGACCAGCATATTTTCTACCTGGGAAACCGCCATATGTAAGAGTATTAACGCCGAATGAAGATAAAGCATGAGCAAATATAGCACATGCTGACCCACATCTACAAACTGATATGATTAATACATCTTCAGGCTTAAAAAGAGCAGATGGGATTGTGGTCAACGCTCCGAAATCACGCAGCATAAAATAAGTAGAGTTAAAAGTACTATCAGTAGTAAAATAATCTCCATTTGATGATACTGGAGTAACATATTCGTCTATGTTGTCAAATTCTGTTTCATCAAGCTCTAATAGACCACTATCATTACAACCAATACTATCAAGATAAAGATGCATTTGTTCTAGATTCACAGGTCCATCTTCAGCCCAATCTTCAACAGTTTCCGAAGAAACTGAACTTTGAAGAGCTAAATAAACAGAAAGTGGTGATATTCGAATGTTAGATCCATAAAAGGGAGTGTAAGATGGAAAGAAATCACTAACAGATGAAAATGCAAGAGATGTATAGCCACCGGTATTTCCACTAAGATCTACTAGAATCTTGTTAATTGTATTGTCTTCAGAAAAGAAGTTCAAAGCAGAATTTAAAACTTTTGAGAAATTAAAGAAATATTTATTTCCTTCGGTAGTGTTATATTCGTTGAATGTAGTAATTTCAATTACTCCTAGGTTTTTAGAAGAATCATTGTAAGGGATTTTGTACTAGTTTATTTCTCTACTGGTAGTATGCTCAAGAGCAACTGGATGAGTATCCATATAGATCTCAGGAAATTTGTGCTCTGCAGTGTCATCGTCAACAGATTGTCTTTTGCTGTTAACAGAGTCCTTGTTAAACTCATTAGGAAATACCATATCTACATTCCTAAATTCAAAAATACTTCGTGCCTTAAAAAGGCAATGCAGCTTTATTTTTTTCGTCATTAGTATTGAACCTTTCGTATGAACCGCTTCCAAAGAGATCATTGTGTTGAGTAGAATTGCTATATTCTAGCTCATGTAATGGTGCATTGCAGAATCTTTCAGCAAACCTCTTTGTAGAATTAAGATATACTTCACCTTTAGAAGAGATTCCAATATCGGTACGAAGCCTTGCTAACCAAGGAACAATCTCTGTAGAACTATCAGCGTAAGTGAACTTGATAAAGTTATCTTTAGGTGGGACTATTCCTAGAGCAAAAACGCCTGCACTATTTCCAGTCTGATGAAATTTAGGATTATAAAGTATTTCATTGAACCTAGCATTCAGATCACTATAGGCAAGTTCAGGTAATTGAGTAGGGTCTTGGATTAGATCTTTAAGATAATCTAAAGCTGGTCGATCATTAATAAATTCAATTTCTTTAAAAATTTTTGAAGGTTTATAAGAGATGAAAGAAAGTGCATAAATTTTAACATTATTTGTATCGAAATTCCCGGTTGCAATGATAGGACGTTATGATAGAAATAAAAAGGCATTGTGCAATGCGAAAGGTAGACAGTATGGCCATCGTAAAAAGAACCAAACAATTGAGTGATATTCATATCGAGCTCAAACCTGCTTGCAAATTCATTATTGTCTACAGCCTTTTGTATTCTATTAAGAGTTCCATTGATATCAACAAATGGCAAATAAAAATCATAAACTGGATTGCTGTACCAAGTTTGTAAAGAATAGATAGACATCCATCCCTTTACAGCACCAATAATAGACTGTGCTATTTCTTGACTTAAAGGAACGCTCTTGAGACAATTTTTGGCAGGAGAGATATTGAAAACATTGAGACTAGTAGCTAAATACTGCTGATAAATCCTTTCACATGGATCAATAGCAGTGACTTTATCCACACCGTACGTAACAACTGATTGGGTCAAATAACGATTAACGTAAAGAGCATTTTCCTTGCTTGAAGGTGTAGCTGCGGTTTCAGCAATCAAAAAGTTGTCTTAAGCTGCTACTTTGAATGCAAGTAGTGCAACAGCAATACAACCAAACGAATTCATTTTTAGTGTATGAAACATAACTTCAAAAGAACTATGAGGAATAAATTTGAAAATGATGAATTATATAAATCTCTCATATTTACAATAAATCGGAATAAAGATTTTCACCAAAATTTATCCCCGTCTGATCGTCAGTCTGGAATCGTCATAAAAGAGCCATATACAATTCCATGCAGTTTGATCAAGCCACTGTCCTTCTTAATGAGGTTATGATTGATATACATTATATAAAACCGTGTAAATATACTTGAAATATCGACATATAGCGTTCCAAAGTATAATTTGAAATCAAGTAAACAAACTTAAATTAATCGGTTCTAGGATAAGAAGAAATAAGCATTTCATTAATTGCTTTCTAGGTTTGGTTGAACTTGAAATTGAGGAGCTATTTCTATTTATCTTAACCCAATTAGATATTTCAAAAACTTTAAAACATTGAATCAATGCTTCAGTTTTTAGAAAATCTATGAGATGTCATGTAACCTTGTTTTCGGATAATTTAATTGCCTAATAAGTAATACTCATCATGTGAATCATTTGATTCGCAAGTTCTTCTTCGATCACCGGGATCATTTGTTCTTAATACAGTTAAGCATCCCCAATAAGGTAATCCATGATCTATCACTGAAAAGGAAAATAAAAAGGCAACAACAGCATCATAGCTGAAACTGTGCACAAAAATAATAGAGGATTCAAAATTTGAATACTGGCCATACTTGTTGCCGATGTTTCAGTAGAACTTATACTGGCTGTAGGTGCTTCATTAGAACTCACCTCAGTGCTTGTTGAAAAAGCACTGCTCAGTCTTAAACTACCTATAGTGCTTGTAGCAGAAGTACCATTAAAGTTTGCTGCAATTATAGTGTTAGAAGTAGTCAGCGTAGCACCTTCTGCAAGTTCTGCATTATAAGCCTCATTATGACCAGTTCCCGGTCCACTACCATTACTTCCCCATGCCGCATGGGCTGCATTTTGCCATAAAGTTTCAGCAGAATATAAAGTATCAATATCAACAGAAAGATTAGCGGCAGCTGGAATTATATTAGCAACTAATGGAGCACCAAATTCAGAATTATTAAACGCATTCTTTAAGTTAAAACTCAAGTAGCCAGAAAGCGGAGGAATTGGAGGAATAATTCCATTGTCAAAATCGAACTGTACTTCTGGATAAGAGTATGCGTTAATAGCATCCATTGCAGCATAAACATTTGAAACATCTAGAACTTGATATCCTTGAAAACCGCCATCAACTTGTCCATTATACTTTCTACCAGGGAAACCACCATAAGTAAGAGTGTTAACACCAAAAGAAGATAGCGCATGCGAAAATATAGAGCATGCGGAACCACATCTACTGTCTGACATTAGAAGTATATCTTCAGGGTTAAAAGGGGCAGTGTTGCGAGTTATTAAAGGACTAAAAGCTCGAGTGATCATATCATTGACAAAAAGTATGCTATCTGTTGTGAAATAATCACCATCTGCTTCTACTGGTGTGATAAAGTCTCCAATATTGTTGTACATTGAACCATTTACTTGCAATTCACCAATAGAGCTAAATCCAATTGAATTTAGATAACCTTGAATCTCCCTTTCATCATTGATATCACCTTTGGCCCAAGATTTAATAGTTTCGGGAGAAGGAGATGTCTGGAGCGCTAAATAAGTCGTCAAAGGAGACATACGAATGTTAATACCATAAAAGGGATCTGCAGATGGAAATAAAGACTTGACAGAAGAAAGAGCTAGAGCTACAAGCCCGCCGCCATTTCCAGTTACATCAATTACCAACTTTTCAACTGTTTTGTCATTAGCAAATGTTGTTAAGGCAGAACTAAACGTATCAACAAAGTTAGCTATAAACAATGGGTTCTCAGAATTATCATTAGTAAAAAATGAAGTAATTTCAATTACACCCAAATATGTGGAAGAAAAAGCACTATAAGGAATTTTATAATAGCTCACTTCACCTTGGGCAGTTGAGTTAAGAGCGGTTGGTCGTATTTTATCATAATCATCAGGGACAACGTCACTTAACTTGTCTATATTGTCAGGAGATTGCCTTTTAACGCTTGTCTTGTCATTCTTAAAATCCTCGGGAAATACTATATCTACCTTTCGCAATTCTGAAGGGTGTTTAATCTGAAGCAGTGGTAATCTATCACCTTGAACGTCTTTAGATAAAACTTCGAGCTTACTAGAAAGAGAACCAAAATTAAGTGTATACTCGGTGGAATTTGTGTGTTGAACTTGATATAAAGGAACATTGCAAACATTATCAAGAAACCATTCAGTATTGTTGACGTATACATCATTACCATCAGAAGAGATTCCAATAGATGTACGTAGTCTTGCTAGCCAAGGTACAATCTCTGTTGAGTTATCAGTATAAGTAAATGAAATAGTATCACTCTGAGGAGGAGTTAGTCTAAGAGCAAATAAGCCAAGATAGTGGTTGGAGATATAACCTTTAGGACGATAAAGTAACTCATTAAATTGAGCATTAGGATCAGTATAGCTCATTTCATACAATTGTTCTGGGTCTTGAATGAAATCCTTTAGATAATCCAAAACTGGAATATCATCAATAGTGTCGATTTGCTTGTAAATTCCAGATGGTTTTCCTGAAATTAAAGATATTGCATAAATTTTAACATCATTCGTATCAAAATTGCCAGTTGCAATGATAGGACGTCTATGGTAGTAATAAAAAGGCATACTACAATAGGAATAGAAAACGGTGTGCCCATCTTGAAGAGAACCAAATAGTTGAGTAAAGTTCATATCGAGTTCAAATCTATTTGTAAATTCATTGTTGTTTATAGCCTTTTGTATTCTATCGAGACTGCCATTGATATCAACTTTTGAAAGATAAGAGTTTGGATAATGCTTATTATACCAAACTTGTTGAGAGTATATAGACATCCAACCTTTTATGGTATTAAAAATTGTCTGAGAAGTATCCTGATCAACAGGTATATTGCTAAGACATTCTCTGGCTGATGAAATATTAAACAGATTAATGCCGGTATAATTGTATTGTTCAGCAATCCTTTCACAGGGATCGCTTGAAGTAAATGTAGGTAAATCTTCAGATGTTAGAGAAGTGCTGCTAGCTGAACTTGAAGAGCTTTGTGCCGCGACAAGCGATACAAACAATACAAGAATGTCGTACAAGTAATACATCTTTAGGTATAAATCATCGACATTGTGGGGTAAAATGGCCAGAATATATATGCAAGAATTTGATTATGATAAATACTAAAATATCTCAAAAACGCTGTAATTAAAAAGCGTTCGGATAACTCTACATTGTAATGAAATTTCATTAAACAACATAAAAAAGCTCACGCGTTAGTAATTTTGATAGGCTGTTGAAGAAAGAACGTTGCTTTTGATTGACATGATATGATAGGATTCTCCGTTAGTGCAGGTGGTCATTTTATAAAATGACCACCTGCACTAATTCTTCTTACTAATTAAGGACGGAAAATAAGCCAAGATTCAAATTAATATTCAAGCAGAAAATCTACGGAAAAAAACTCCTAAATTGTTGATATTTAAGTTAAAAAAATCATTCAAAAATGAAGTGTTTCAAATACCGATTTGGTGATCTAGAAAATACTAAGCCAAGAGACTGCTGCTACAATTGTCAACACAAATGCTAGCGGACTAACAGTTTGGGGGTTACCAGCATTTGTTGTATTTCTTGAACTTGCACTTTCACTTACACTTGCACCACTTGTACTTCTTGTGGTTGAACTCGTTACACTAACACTTGTTGTGGTTGCATTAGTTGACTGAACAGCAACTTCTGCGAGCTCTGCATTATATGCTTCATTAGGTCCTGTTCCTGGTCCTGTTCCATCACTTCCCCATGCTGCATGCGCTGCATTTTGCCATAAAGTTTCAGCTGAATATATAGTATTAATATCAACCGAAAGATTAGCAGCAGCAGGAATTATATTAGCAACTAATGGAGCACCAAATTCAGAATTATTGAACGCATTTCTCAAATTAAACGTAAACGAACCTGTCATCGCAGGAATTGGAGGAATAATTCCATTATCAAAATCAAATTGTACTTCTGGGGAAGAGTAGTAGTTTACAGCATCAAATGTCTTAAGAGCATCAGAAACTGTAAGAACTTGATATCCTTGAAATCCTCCAGCTACTTGTCCATTATACTTTCTACCAGGGAAACCGCCATAGGTAAGAGTGTTAACACCAAATGAAGCCAAAGTTTGAGAGAACAAAGAGCATGTAGATCCGCATCTACTATCAGAAATAAGAAGAATATCTTCAGGATTAAAAGGTGCTGATTCAAAACCTTCTGCTGGTACAAAATCTCGAAGAATAAAATTTGTGCTGTTGAAGGTACTATCAGTTGTGAAATAATCTCCATCGTTTTCTACTGGTGTAATATATTCACCAATATTACTGAAATTTGCACCTGAAAGGTCTATTAAACCATTATCATTAAAGTCAATAGAGTTCAAAAGATCTTGAACTGCCTTTTGATTTTCAGGATTATCACCAACCCAAGATTCAATCGCTGACTCAGAAGGAGTACTTTGAAGAGCTAAATATGTTGTTAAAGGACACATACGAATATTAACACCATAAAAGGGATCTGAAGAAGGAAAGAAAATCTTGACAGTTGAAAGTCCAAGAGAAATAAACCCACCATTATTTCCAGTTACATCAATTACAATTTTTTCAATTGTATCATCATCAGCAAAAGTTTCTAAGGCTGCACTTATGGTACCGGTAAAGTTCAATAAATATTCAGAACTTTCAGAATCTTCAGAGTCTGAAACAGAGTCAAAGGTAGTAATTTCAATTACACCTAAATATTTCGATGAAGATCCACCATAAGGAATTTTATAATAACTCACTTCTTTATCAGGAGTGTTGTCAAGAGGGATTGGACGTGTTTCGTTAAAATTTTCAGGTATATCATCATTCAATTCATCAATATCATCAGAAGATTGTCTTTTTATATTGTTAGAATCCTCAGGAAATACTATATCAACATTTCTAAACTCTGAAGGGTGTCTAACTTCAAGAAGAGGGCCTCTATATTTTCGGGTTTGAAGCTTAGCAGTTGTAGAAGAATTGGTTGCATTGTTAGAAACAATAGCACCAAATGTACTATTATATACTGTAGAATTAGTATACTCTAATTCGTATAAAGGAGTATTACAAATTAGTTCAGCAAAATCATCAGTAGTTTCAATAAATAAATCGCCATCAGAAGACATTCCAACACCAGAACGTAATCTTGCTAACCAAGGTACTAATTCTGTAGAATTGTCAGAATAAGTGAATGCAATAGTATTATTTTGAGGTGGAAGAGTTCTTAAAGCAAAAATACCAAACATAGTTCCAGTTTGGTGACCTTTAGGATTATAAAGCAAATCATTAAATCTTGCATTAAGATCACTATATGATATTTCAGATAACTTTTTAGGATCTTGAATAAGATCTTTTAAGTAATCCAAAACCGGTACGCCTTCAATAGTTTTAACTTCTTTATAGATTTTAGAAGGTTGATTTTGAGATACAGTGAGTGCATAAATCTTAACATCATTTGTATCGAAATTACCAGTTGCAATGATTGGACGTCTATGATAAAAGTAAAAAGGCATACTGCAATAAGATAAATAAGTAGTATGGCCATCATAAAAGGCACCAAATAGTTGAGTGATATTCATATCGAGCTCAAACCTACTAGCAAATTCATCATTGTCTACTGCATCTTGAATTTTATCAAGAGTACCATTGATATCAACGTATGGTAAATAAGAATCTGAATCTGGGTCATTGTACCAAATTTGTTGAGAATAAGTAGACATCCATCCCTTTACAGCACCGATAATAGATTGTGCAACTTCTTGAGATACAGGAACATTATTAATACATTCTTTAGCTAATGAACTATTAAAGACGTTAAGATCAGTATCAGCGTATAATTTAGCAATTCTTTCACATGGATCATAAGTTGTTGAAGAATTGAGACTTTCCGAGACCAAAATCTCTTGAGCGGAGGAGAACGCCGCAATCAAATAAATAAAAGACTTCATTTATATACTCTAAATGAAAGTTTATAATGGACTTTCAAGAACCTGTCGAGCAGCTGAAGTATATATTAATCGATAAGAGAATCTCATGATCGTTCTTCTAAAGGCTATTTATATAAGATTACAGCTTTTTCGAACAGATAAAGAATAAGCTGATACTGTTAAAATGAGTTCATTTTCCTTAACGTCATTCCTTGTTGAGGTCTAAAAAAGCTGGTCGCCGTAAGAAAATCCCGAAATTTAGGATCTAGATGGCTCAGGATTTTACATTTACGATAAATGTATCTCAACTGTATCTGACTTATCTAGTTAACATATGGGATAATTGGATAAAGACACATCAAACACTGCTAATCTTTAATTAAATTAATGCCTCGTCTTTTATAGGATAACAAGGTGTCATTTTATACTTAACCGGTTAATGTAAAGTTTAGCTAATATTGTTTAGATCCATGTTTAATTAAAAATGATTCACAATTTATGATGTAATATCTCTTATATTAAAAAAGGCCTTAATATGTTCATGTTTTTTTTTTAATTCAATACAAAGGAAAACTGCTACTAAAAAAGAAAATATGCAGGTGACAAGAAAATAACGGTTGCGATCGTCAACAAAAAGACTGAAGGGTTGAATGTTTGGATCTTATCACTAGCACCACTCTTGGCTCGAGATGTTGATGTTGACGTAGGTGTAGACGTAGCTGAACCAATTATAGAATTTGAAACAGTTTCTGTCACTTCTTCTGCTACTTCTGCATTAAATGCACCATTTGTACCTGTTCCTGATCCAGTTCCATCACTTCCCCATGCAACATGCGCAGCATTCTGCCAAAGAGATTCTGATGAATATATAGTATCCATATCAAGAGAAAGATTTGCTGCTGCTGGAATAATTGTAACTGTCAAAGGAGAACCAAAATCAGAATTATTATAGGCATTTCTCAAATTGAAAGTTAATACTCCAGACATGGCAGGAATTGGAGGAATAATTCCATTATCAAAATCAAATTGTTGGGCTGGGTATGAATAGTAATTGACAGCATCAAGAAAAGAAAGTGTAGTATCAACCATAAGTACTTGATATCCTTGGAATCCACCATCAACTTGTCCAGCATATTGTCTATTAGGATATCCACCATATGTAACAGTATTGACTCCAAATGAAGACAATGCTTGTGAAAATAATGAACATGTAGATCCACATCTACTATCAGAAATAAGAACAATATCTTCAGGATTGAAAGCCGCATAGTCCAGAGTTGCAAATTGAGTAAAACCCTCAAGAATTAAATCAGTGACATTAAATGTACTGTCAGTTGTGAAATAGTCACCGTCTGCTTCTACAGGTGTGATATAATCACCAACATTACTGAAATCTGATCCATCACTATCTAGCAATCCATTATCATTGAAACTAATTGCATTCAAGTAAGCATATACTTGATTTTGATAGTATGAACTTGATCCAACCCAAGATCTGACTGTTGATGCAGAAGGTGAACTCTGAACTGCTAGGTAACTAGTTAAAGGAGACATTCGAAGGTTAACGCCATAGAATGGGTTAGATGAAGGAAAGAATGACATTACTGATGATGCACCAAGAGATACATAACCACCACCATTTCCAGTAACATCAACAACAATTTTCTCAACTGTGTCGTCCTCAGCAAATGTTTCTAATGCTGTATTAAGTGTGTTAGCAAACCTAATAAAAAATGCAGTTACAGTAGAGGATGTAACTTCACTAAATGATGTAATTTCAATTACACCTAAGTATTTAGAAGATGAACCACCATAAGGAATCTTATAATAATTAAGCTCTTTTCCAGCTGTAGTTCCAAGAGGAATAGGATGTGTTGCATTAAAAGAAGAAGGAACTGATTCATTCATTTCATCAATATCATCAGAAGATTGTCTCTTTATTTTAGAAGCACTATCACTGAACTCTTCAGGAAGTACAATATCGACATTACGTAATTCTAAAGGACTCTTTACTTTTAAGAGTGTGATTTCTTCATCTTCACCTTCAGATTCTAAACTACCAGAAGAGACCTTGTCTTTTCCAGCAACGATAGAGCCAAAGAGATCAGTATATTGAGAAGATGTACTATATTCAGGTTCATAAAAGGGAACATTGCAAACATTATCTGTAAAGTATTGAGTACTTCTTAGATATACACTACCACTAGAAGAAATTCCAACACCAGTACGTAATCTTGCTAACCAAGGGACTTCTTCTTCAGAATTGTCAGAATAAGTGAATGTGATAGTATCGTTTTGTGGAGGAAAGAATCTAAGTGCAAATGTGCCCATAGTACTTCCAGTAAGGTATACTTTAGGATTGTAAAGAAGATCATTAAATCTTGCATTAAGATCAGTATATGCCATTTCAGGTAATTGAGCAGGGTCCTGGATTAAATCTTTAAGATAATCCAAAACTGGAACACCATCAATAGAAGAAACCTCCTTATAAACTTCTGATGGTTTAAGCGAAGACAATGAAAGAGCATAAATTTTAACATCATTTGTATCGAAATCACCAATTGCAATAATAGGACGTTTGTGGTAGTAATAAAAAGGCATGCTACAATAGGAATAATAAACAGTATGACCGTCATAAAATGAACCAAACAATTGAGTGATATTCATATCGAGTTCAAATCTTTTAGAAAAGTCATTGTTGTCTACGGCATCTTGGATTTTGTCAAGAGTGCCATTGATATCAA
This sequence comes from Tortispora sangerardonensis, assembly GCA_030566855.1. Taxonomy (NCBI): domain Eukaryota; kingdom Fungi; phylum Ascomycota; class Trigonopsidomycetes; order Trigonopsidales; family Trigonopsidaceae; genus Tortispora; species Tortispora sangerardonensis. Next base: position 103,609 of record JAKUBJ010000018.1, on the reverse strand, counting down.
CTTTTGTAAAGTAAGAATCAGAAGGTGGGTCATTATACCAAATTTGCTGAGAATAAATAGACATCCAACCCTTTACTGCGCCAATAATAGATTCTGCGACAGATTGATTTACTGGAATATTATTTAAACAATCTCTAGCTAATGAAATATTAAAAACATTGAGTCTACCTGCATAATACTGGTCATAAACTTTCTCGCATGGGTCAGTTGCAGTTACTTGAGCATCGGCATAACTGACCTCCGAAGGAGTTAAAAAGTTATCAGTATAAAGCATATCAGTATCTACAGCAGAAGTTCTGGTTGCACGTATATCTGAAGCAGATGTAGTAATTCTTAGGGAAGTAGATCTAGATGATGTAGATCGCGATGATGTAGTCCTTGAAGAAGTGGTTCTTCGAAGAGTTGAAGAACTTTCATCTGAACTATCTTGAGCTACTACACCAATTGCAGATAAAGCAATGAGTGTGTAAGTAAAGAACCTCATTTTTTGATAAAAAATGAAAAGATCCAAGACAATGTGGAGTAAAAGAGAAGAAGAAAGGGAGAAAAGTGGAGCGAATATGACAATTTATATTAGGACAGCGTCCTTGAATTGATATTCCGATATTACGAACGGTCTCAAAAAGCTAGTTACATTATTAGTAGTAAGAAATAAGGTTTTAAGACATTTAATGAGATGAGTTCATAAACGCATCAGCTAAGCAATAATGACATTTAAACGTCACCAAAAAGACGATAATTATTAATAAAATGTTATATGTGTCTGTATAAAAAGCTTTGATATTATCCTATATATTTAGGTGTTGAAAACATTTGGTAGATAGTATATCAAGTATGCGATCTCTATGTACGAAGATAAAGTTTAAGATCCATATTTAAGGTTTAAGATCTATTTGAGATCTTTTAGAATAATAACGGTTACCATATTTTACATACAAAATGATGAGCTCTAGAAGCGGTTTAAAGATATATCTATTTCTAAATAATTTTATGTTCTTGGAATTGAGTACAATAAATTCTAATATAAACTTTTTCTGTAATGTAGTTATAAGCGTGCTTATCGAGGTTGTTGTAGAAGGTCAGAAGAACTCTTAAATAAGGTTTTTTAATTTATATGAGATTTATTTAGATCTACCAATAAAACAAGTTAATTTTCTATTAACGTGTCACATAAAAAGAATGATCGAGATTCAGAATTACGTCACTCTTTTGTCCTTATAATATTTACACAGAGCATATACACAATATACTTCTTTCAGTATAAAAGAAGGAAAACTTAAGACGTAAAATAGTGGAATGTGTAAATGTGCAAAGAATAGATCTTTTGACTAAAACTTTAAGAATTCTTTCTGGAAGACTCCGATTTTTTTAGTTAAGCCAAGATTCTTTTTCTCGAATCCTATCCCATACTTGTGGATCATAAGAAAACCGGTTTGTGATTAATGCCAATCATGATACTCAATTCACCTACACGTGCAATAAAATAGATTCATTTCTTCAGGCACTTGGCATTGTTGAATGGTTAAATGTTTATAGTTGAACATCGGTACCTTTACTACTCTCACATTTACCCCGGATTTTATTAACCTATATTGTGTTAAACTTAAAGGCACACATTTAACTGTCACTGTTTTTGTTTTCAATTGAATCATTCAAAATCAAGTATCAGGCAATCTTTGTTGAAATCCATTGACCCTTCCAAATTCAATGGCTTGGCTTCGATTCAAAGTATATTAAATCCAAGAAAATAAGGTAATGCTGCCTTTCTTAAGTCTTACATTCCATAATTAGTTGTAAGCAGAAATCTCAAGACTTAGCTTCTGCATTCAGCAAAACTCACATACTCAAGATTCTCATATTAAGGATTGTTAAGAAAACACTTAAGACATATAATGAATTAATGCTTTTGACTCTTCTGATATAGATGACGATGACGTATATGTTCCTCCTGAATCTGAACTCGTAGCTGTTGCACCTTCTACTGTTTCTGTATCATAAGCATCATTGCGTCCAGTACCAGAGTTTAATCCGCTAGTTTCCCATGCATCATGTGCAGCATGTGCTGTGTTTTGCTAAAGTATTGATAGAGTAAACATCTAAAGAAAAACTTCTACCTGCTGGGATTATCGTAGCTGCCAGAGATGAGTCAAACTCTCTATTAAATGAATTCCTTAAATTAAATGTCACCCAGTGCATGAATTGAAGTAATTACTCCATTATTGAAATTAAACTGAACAGTTGGACTAGCATGGTAATTGACTGCATCAAGATAAGAAATAATTGTATCAAACCATGAGTACTTGGTATCCTTGGAACCCTCAGTCTATTTGACTCAAGTATTCTCTATTTGGATAGCCGCCATGGGTAATGCCAAAAGAAGACAATGCTTTTACATGTAGATCCACATCTATTATCTAAATAATAGGCAGATTCATTCCATACTCGTATATAACTGGTTCAGTATAGAAAGATTTAATTAAAGTCAATACATCACATTTGTTTTCGCCTCTATTTTGTCTTTTTACCATGAATTTTAACAAACTTCTTTTATGTTTTAAGCCCCCTCATGTTAAGCCAAGAGATTCATCGTGAAGTAAAAGTTATTCATGCATACAAGATTTTGAAAATGACCAATTCTTATCAAAATAAAACCATTTGTAATCGTTAAATATGTCAACATAAAATATCAGAATTATGGTTATTCCAATCCTTCAAAGAGAATAAACAGTCGATCTTGTTTATTCTAACGGTTATAGCTGGTTATTTCACTTTACTTTTCGACAAAACCTTAATTCATTTTTTTCAATTTTTTTACCCTACCTATTTATACAAAAAAAAAGTTATTTTCATAATTTCAATAATTTCTCAAGATAACTTTCTCAATACTTTTTACCAATGTTTATTGCTCATCCTTATGGTTTTACTCCTTTAAAAGGAAGTTCAAAAGCTTCTAAGAACGTACAATTGAATTTATGTTGTTTATGGAATAATTCATTATTAAGAGTTAATGGTGTTGTACTTACAAATGAGAAATCAAAAGTAATCTTACCTGATCCACCAACTTGTATAAAAACTTCTTATTCTGGTCAAATTCTTGCTATTGGTAATGAATCTGGTCAAATAGTATTATGGTTTATTAATTCAGGTCAATTGGTACAAGCATTTAATGCTCATTTTCAAAAAATTACTTCTTTAATATTCTCTTCTGACGATTCTTTACTTGTATCTTCTTCTATTGACGGTACTATTAAAGTATTCAATACTGCATCTTTACTATTTACTAAATCAACACCTACTCCTATAACTCAATTTTCTCATACTTTACCCGTTCTTCAATTACAAATATCAAGAATAGGAAGAGCTGTAGATGGTATAAGAATATATTCTATATCTCAAGATAACTCTTTAACTTCATGGGATGCATTAACTGGTCAGAAAATCGCTACTTATGTTCTTCCTTCTACTCCTTCTTTATTTGTTATAGATCATGCTGATAGAGCTGCTTATGTAGCCTCAGAAAATAGTATTTATTCAATTCCTTTATCACCAAGTACTACTGGTGTTAAGACTGTTACTGATATCTCTTTATCTCATTCTTCTCAAATTCATGCTTTAGCTTTATCTAAAGATGCTTCTTTATTATTATTAGGTGATAATAATTCATGTACTTTATATGATGTAGTTTCATGGCAACAAGCGAAATCAATACCTTTACCTGGAAAAGTATTCTTTCTTGACACTCTTGATCAACATATACCTCCTTTACAAATACCATTATTACAAAGATCACAAGATGAGAAACCAATTCCTTTAGAATGTTCTAATGAAATCCCTAAATCATTTACAACTAAATTTACAGAGCATTCAAATGAATCATCAATTTTTTCAGAATTGAATGATCTAAATTCAAAATCAAATATAGACGTTGAAAATCTACAACAACAACTTGAAGAACTTAAACAAAATTACGCTGATCTTCAAGGAAAACATAATTTACTCTATAAGGCTTACGTTGATCAAGTTTTACCTTCTACAGGAAACTAAACAGAAATGATATAATCTATTAAGTTAATTACTAGCTTGTTCTTTTAAAAACTGTGCGAATTTACTCTGTTCATGAATACCACATTCTGTCTTTGTTTTATTCTGCCATCTTCCTGCCCTTTCATCTTCTCCTTCTTTAACTGGTACTGTAGAATGCCAATCTCCAATCGATTTATATCCTTTATTAATCAATTTATTATATGGTACTTCATTAATCGTTATATAAGTTTGAACTTGTTCAAAATTCCAACTAGATAATGGATTAATCTTAATAACTCCTGTATCTGATTCAACTTCTACTATTTGAAGATTAGATCTAGCTCCTCCTTGTGATCTTCTTCTACCTGTAAGAACTGCTTTGATATTTAATTCTTTATATGCTCTTCTTACTGGCTCAACTTTCACTAAATAATCATATTTCAGATCATCTGTATTCCAAAGCTCTTCACCATACTTAGTAGTGAATTCACTTGCTGTATTAACTCCTTCTGGCTTAAATATATTAACTGATGTATTATACTTTGTTTCAACTTCTTTAACAAGATCCAATGTTTCTTGAAAATGAAACAGCGTATCCACAAATACAAGTGGTATTTCTTTGTTAAGTTTATGAAGAATATCTATAGTGACTAATCCAGTTAATCCAAATGCTGTTATCTGGTAAAGATCTTCAAATGTATTAACAGCCCATTCAAGTATTTCTTCTGTGGATTTACCTTCAAGTTCCGAATTCCACTGTTTGATCTGTTCTGCTGTAACCATGATATATGTATAAGGAATGTTTAGGGTATAAAACGATTGTAAAAAAGACCGTAAAATCAATACAAATCAATAAAATCAATGATTCTATTGATAAACAAGAATACAAGGAATATTGAATTTTTATATATACTTCTTTCCATTTTATCAATATCCTGAATAATCAAAAATCGATATTCTCGATGACGTGATCAAAAACTTTAAATATTCATTTTGACCAATAGAAACAGTTTCAATAAAACTTTATTTTGATTTGATAAATTCTCGATCTATTAAAATGTTTGAACAAATGACCATAAATCATGTGCTGGTTTAGAAACTTGTGATGCAACGTCATATATCCTTATAAGACCGTTTGTACTTCCTACTGCTATTCTTTGTGACTCCAATTTATCCCATGAAAGAGTATTCAATAGCAATGAAGAACCTTGATCTGACGTAACAATAGTCTTGTAAGAAGGAGAATCTGATTCTGAAGAAATATCCCATATTTCTAATGATCCTTCACCATCTACTACTGCAAAAAATGATGATTTATTCGGTGCCCATTTTGCTGAATATGCAGTTGATGATCTGATAATAGTTCTAAGTGGTTTGATCTGATAATATTGATCATCTGTAGATGATAGTAATAATGATCTTGATATATTAGATGCTCTTGGATCATTAAGAACATCTCCAAAATCATTGGGATCGTCACGAACTGCATTGGATTCTGCTCTAATAGATGATTCTTCTGATGTAGGAGGTAGAATCTTCCATAGCTTTATTGTCCAATCCATACTAGTTGTTAAAAGTAAGTTTCTCAATTCCGAATACATCCTGTCTTTATAAAAATCTAATGAGGTAATTGGACCGAAATGTTGCTTGTATGAAACTCTTGTATCAATTCCTGCCTTTGTGCCTGATGTGTCTCGTCGATTGCAAGAGTATACCGAGCCATCTTCAGTTCCAACTACAAAAAATGATTGGTTTATGTCTTGTAATCCCATGCATAGTGGTGCTAATTCTGTCATTCTTGTCCATTGAGGTGGTACTAAAGGTAATGTTTCAACTGGCTTGTCAAGACGATCGTCCGCCCATGTACATACAACTCCATCTGTCGAACATGAAAGTATAGAAGTAGTAGACTCTCCTAAAAATTCTAATGAGTAAACAGGATGTGAATGTCCATTTGATGATGCGCTTGAACTAAGTACAGGTTCAGATCCAACTCTCATATCCCATATCAATATTCTACCGCTATATGTACCACCAGCTATTATATTTTGATGTGTAGGTGAAAATCTTGCAGATAGAACCTCCGATTGTGATGTAAATTCATATTCTGGAGTAGAATAATTCATGTTCCATACACTTACTTTTCCCTTTGATAAAGAGGGGCCAGCAGCTCCATATGCACCTAATAACAATTCAGAAAAGGAAGAAGACCAGTCAATCGCCATAACTGGACGATCATCAGAGTCTTGAAAATCTTTTAAAATAGATGCATCTTTAACTGAAGAATAGCTTTTCTTTGAATAATCTTTAAGAATATCAGGTTCGTCTTTTATTCGCTTAAAAATAACTGCTGATTGCTTTACCATTGCCTTTAAAGTCGTAAGTTCTACCGGAGCAACTTTCTTAGGTGAAATAACATCTGTAGCTGTATCTTTTAATTCTGTTTCTTTCTTTATTATAGGTGTAGTAACTGGAGATTCAGTAACTGAAACTTGATCCGATACTGGAGGTGTACTTTCCTCCTTCTCAAACCTTGTAGTCTGAACTCCAACATCATACGTAATCTTCTCTTTTTTTAAAGGTGGTTGGTCATATATAGGTATAGTAGAAGTAACAAATTGTGTCCTTATAGTTTGTTCTTGTATGTCTGTCTTTGTTGGTGTAGTTTCTGGTGGTATTAAGTTTTCTATAAGTTCAGTAACAGAAATAGATGATGCTGACTCGTGAGTCAATGATTGTCTAGCCTCTCTTTGCTTTCTAAGCTCTGCGAGTTTCTTCCGCTTAGCTTCTATTTCTTGTCGTCTATCCATTAATTGTAGTATTTAGAAAAGTTAAGTTTACTACGCGGTTGTGATCGCGTTCTACAAACAATAGGGCTTGAATAGTATAGGGCTTTGAAGCTTATTTTTTAGCCCAATATTTACCCCAGATTTTTGAAATGTGTACCTTATAATGACATCATAAAAGAAAATGCAAATAGTTATATAAGAAAACGATAAGACGAAATAAAACGTCCAAAATAATACAATGCTGACATAAAAATTCTTAACACCATAAATGGTAAACTCTTTTAAAGAAATTCTTTCTAGCAATTTCTTCCTTTTCAATTTGTCTTTCTTTTCTTAGACGATCAACATCAGTTTCGCAAATTCCACTATCAATGTCAGCTTGACTAGGACGAACAAATTTTGTTTTATTCCAAAATTTATAGCCACCATAAAGAAGTATTTGAACAATAAGAGAAGTACTATTTTGAAAGAATGCTTCAGGACTTGGTTTAGATCCAAGAGGGAAGATAGATAACCAAGTATTAACAACAATAACTAGAAAGTTAACAACAATACTAATCATTGATCCAATAATACCTACATCTGATCTGAATGGAATTGCATCTATATGACGTCCTTGAACTTTCCAAGCTCTTCTGAATAGAATATGAGCAAGGCAAATAGATGCCCAAATAAAAATGTTAGAAAGTGCAGTGAATGCCATAAGCCATCCAAAGAAATCAAGTTGATAAGGACTTGATGCAATAAATCCAATAAGACCTGCTGTGAGTACAATTAAAAGAGATACCAAAGGACGACCTTGTCTGTCTATGTAAGCAAGAGATTTAGGTGCCATACCTTGTTCAGCAAGAGAACAGAATACACGAGATCCACCATAAATTGCACAGTTAGCTACAGAAATAGTAGATACAAGAATTACTGCATTCATAACTGAAGGAAGAACTGAAATTCCAGCATTTTGAATAGCAATAACAAAAGGTGATGCTTTAGTATCAATTGAGCTTGATCCAAGAAGTTGAGGATCGTTATAAGGAACAAGAAGTCCAACCATTGCAAGAGAGATAATATAAAAGATAATTAAACGCCAAAACACTTGCTTAATAGCATGAGGAAGATTCTTTCTAGGGTTCGCAGCTTCAGCAGCAGTTAAACCGACCATTTCAGTTCCTCCAAAGGAGAATGCAGCAGTAACAAAAGTAGCACAAACACCTTTGAACCCATTATTAATTGCACCTGGATCTGCCCAATACATACCACCAATATATCCATGATTAGGACCTCCACCACAGACAAGAACAACACCTAAAATGATAAATCCAAGTACAGCAACTACTTTAATAAGTGCTAGTAAAGCTTCAGTTTCACCATAGATTTTTACTCCAAAAAGACTTACACAAACTGAAAAAAGCCAAAATATAGCAACAAACACAGCAGGATTTATATCATCATTCCAATACTGAATAGTTATAGAAGCCGCCACAAGTTCTAAAGGAAATACACAGCTTAAATTAATTGCATAAATCCAACCTGCAGCAAACCCCCATGCAGGATCAATGAAACGAGAAGAATAAACAGAAAATGTACCTGATACAGGAAATATAACAGCAAGTTCACCAAGAGCGTGTATAGTACAGAAAATCATAATACCTATAAGTACATAAGCAATAAGCATTGAACCAGGGCCACCATTACTCAAAGCTCTACCTGAACCAACAAAAAGACCAGTTCCCATAGAACCACCTATAGCCATAAGCTGAAGATGTCTATTTTTTAAAGCCTTTTTAAAAGGTGTATATCTTTTTCTACTTTTCATAAGTTCTTCATTATAAGTAGTACCATTCATCTTTACGAGTTCTTCAATCTCTGATTTTTGATAATCAGGTAATTCATATTCTTTAAACCCATCTCTTACGTTTTCGAAGCAAGATATGACTTTTTTAGAAAAACTAGTTGGCTCTGTAGTTGAATATGCAGAACTCAAAGAATCGTTTGATTCAACATTCTCAGTACATATCTTTTCAGATTCTGACATATTCTCTTCTCTTTTTTGAAAATGAACAAGAAAGAAATGAGATATTTAGAAAGTAATATATACAAATTTGAAAAACTAGGCTGTGGCTTTTATTTAATTAATGAAAAAAATGAATAAGGAAAAGGGTAATTCTTATCGGACTCAAGGAATGAGTTCTAAGATATAGAAAGAAGAAGAAAAGTCCTTGAGAGGTAATACGCGTATAAGATTTACTTCTTATAGGATTTCTTTCTATTCTTAAAAAGAAAGAAAAAAGATTTCCGAGCGGTCGACGTAAGTGTTCAAATAGAATAAAAAACTGTATATAAATTTGTACAACGGTTGCTTAATTTTAAGGAAAGACGATGGTATTGAAAAGGTAATACGAGCACTAATTTAGGCAGAATGTAACTGATTTTTCCATTATGATTTATTAATTTTTTAAAGTAAGATGAACTAACAATGTTATAGTTTACTTTTTAGCCAGTAAATCGATTCATATGTTAATTGATTAAGGCTGTCTTTAATATGAGATAGTTCTCAATGACTCACAAGCATGCTTGGCATTTTTTATCGATCAATAATATTATTGAACGATCCGTTCATACCATACCGGCGGAAAAAAAATTAAATTTTTTGAGTAGTTAAAAATCTTAGGCGCAGTAAAATGGCTCTCCAAGTTTAACATTGATTGATCGATTTTCTGTTGGATAAGCGATTCTTTAGAACTGGCCGCTTCATTAGGTGACAAGACTTATCAGTCCCCGCTTTTTTCTTCATATTAATTTACTAAATTTACGACATTGAAAATCTTTACAAAAATGAGAATAAGCTGCATTAGCTAAGCTAGCTTTTTCCTTGTCGTGTGATATAGAAGCGATTGTAGTAGTTTTTGTGGCTGTTACATTCTAGATTTGTAAGAATGTGAGGTGCCTAAGGTACCGATTCTTTTATCACTCCTTGATTTAGTATATATCTCATAAACTAAATTTTGTTCTATTCCATAAAAAGCAAGAAGAAGTTTGTACGTTATTCTTAACTCAGTTAAGCTAATTGTAATATAAACATAGCTAATGTTTTAATAGGCTATGATTTGCAAAACAGATATATTGATCTTCTAGGGCTCATTTTTCAACCCACTTATAGCGTTTAAGGAGTTGAATTACTATAAATTTGATTCTGCTGATGAAGTAGGTTATACGGATAATATTCTTAAATTTCCAAATAACTATATTGGGAGAATATATTGGAAAATTGCACAGATTCATAAGAGGAATGTGTAAGGAATGTTTAAGGGATATATTCTTACTCATTGTATACCTACATGTACAACATACATTACGTACTACAACTACAAAGGCCAAAAATGACTAACCAGGTAAATCCAAAACTTATATAAAATAATAAAAACATTGCTGTATAAATATAGCTACTTTTGAAGTTTACGAAGAAATCTAGAAGGGGATGTCCTCGGGGGAGTGTGATATAGAAAATGTTTAGCCCTTTCCCAGTTGCTATATGGAAATTATAGGGCAATTCTCTACGAAGTTCGAACATTCACAAAATTTTATAAATCTTTGAGATTTTATCAGTGTTTTTTTTTGTATATAAACATTACAGCTTTTGTTTACTTTATTATTATGCGTTTTATATAGAGATTTGTATTACGTAAGATAATGGAAAAATACGAGTTCACACAGATTGGTAATGATCCATTGGATCGACCATTGGAATTATTGAACTTATATACTACAGTTATTCCTGCAAAATCATCTGCTATTGTATTAGACCATTTAAAAAAGAATCTTCCAAAAGAGATACATCATTTAGGACATCTTAGAAGGTTAAATAAGGTATCTACAGAAGGTGAAATAATGCTTGATCTAGCTATATGTTCTGAAGATTGTATATTGTTAGATGATCTAAATGATTTAATGAAGGATTTACCATGTCAGGAAATTACTATAAGGCAGGCACCTAGATTTCCGCCGAGAACTAGAGAACAATGTAAAGAATGGAATGAAAAAGTCTGGCCATCTCTTTGGAGAGGTAATCCAAATACTTTACCTATAGAGTTAACAGATGAAGAGAAATTGGATATGTCAGAAAAGCTTAATTTACTTTTAAAATATACTAAAGAAAATAGTATAAATTCTAATGATATACCAATTGCTACAATGGCAGTTGATCCTCAAACAGGTGAAGTTATTGCATATGATAAGGATGTTAGAAACTCTAGTGGGAACCCGTTAGAGCATTCAGTTATGAGATGTATTAGAAAAGTTGCAGAAATTGAATATAAGAGAAGAAATTCTCCAGAAGCAAGTACGAGACCTAAAGGATATTTATGTCTTAATATGCATTTCTATACAACCCATGAACCATGTAATATGTGTTCAATGGGAATGGTTCATTCAAGAGTTGGGAGATTAGTATATATTAAAGATATGCATAGAACAGGAGCATTAAGTCCTACATCTGCTCAAGGTTATTGTATTCATAACAATAAACAACTAAATTGGAGATTTCTTGCATGGAAAATTGATGAAATTGATTCCAATACTGATCAGTTGCTGTCACAAATACCCGAAACTACTGATACTTAATTTGTTTAAGTTTATTATGACATTTAATGATTTACACTTTAATATATATTTTAATGTTCTATGTATATCGAAGTAAGCATTTTTTGGTACCGAATAAGCTTTCTTCTTTACTTAGCAAATTGAAGTTCGAATCCTAACCATTTACGTTCTTGAACTTCAGCAACAGAAAGTCCAGGAGAACCATAGGCTAAAGGAGCAAAGTAAAAGAAAACACCAATTAAGATAGAAACAGTAGCCATACTAATAGACCATGCTAAAATTGTTGATCTTCTTGATTCAAATGAACCAGATACTTTTTTACCTTTTGCTCTGTCAATTGCTTGATCATTCATAACACCTGTACAGAAATCTAACATTGATCCAACTAATAAAGCAGCTGTCAAATGTGATGGAAGATAATGATGTAAAAATAATTGACGACCCATAAGGAAGAATGGGAAGTAATGAGTAGCCCAAGCTAAAACAAAAAAACCTGTAGATGTATGGAATCTTCTTCTTACTGCATCTGACATAAAAGAAAATCCACGACGATAAGCAAGAATATCAACAGTAGCAATAACGGCAAATGCAACAAGCATTACAACTTCAATAATCCAACCTACAGGATTACCAATAAGGTAAATTTGTTCTCTGGTATCATTATGAGTCCAGAAAGATATTCCCTTGAATGTAACAGGCCAGATATAAGGAGAAGAAGAGTAAGGGTGTGAAGAAGTAAGTTTACTGTTTTGAACAAACATAGCACTTTGTAACTCAAAATATTTCTTTAAGAAAGGCATATATCTAACAACTTTTGGTCGAGGGTTAAGACGAGCAGGATCTTGAAGGTCAATAATATCTTCAAAAGCCCAAATATTGTTACGGCTGTTAACGTCTCTGTTACCATTGACTTCATATTGATTGAATGCCCATTCAGGAAGAGCCTTGTCGTCATGTGTCCAAAGACAAACATTTGAAGGAACATGAAGAAGTCTAATTAGACCACCACGAGTACGAATAACATCACCTCTTCTACCATAAACACCACGAGCTTCAAAGAGGGTATAGTTTAATCGATTTACAGCATCTTCACCCTTTACGGCAGTGAATTCTTGGTTAGTTGGGTAGTAAGGAGAAGCAACATCATGAGAAAGCATAAAAGATTCAGTTTCTGGATGGTATAAACGGATTCTTTGGCCGAATAAAACAGGACGATGTAAAATTTGTTTTTCTTCATCAGCCATAGGGTAAATAATCCATTCACTGTTTTGGTCAGGTTGATGAACAGTTGTAACTTGTTGACCTTGAGAAGATACACGTCCATCTTCATAACGTAATGGATAACGTTCTAAATGAGAGTGTAAGAAGAGGCCAGTATCTTGATGTTTCAAAGTGACTTTATCATAGTAATTTAAAGGTTTTGAAAGTTTAGCAAGAGCACTTTCACCTAAAGTTTCTTGAAACTGAGGAGTCATAAAGGGGTCACCAGGACCAGAATTTGAAAGGATAGCAAAATGAATTTGAAACCACATAAGGTATAAGAGAAAAGGGATAAGAATCAAACCATAAAGTCTAGCAGTGAAATGTTTAGTAAATTTACGTAAAGTAAGACCAGTATTAATATCAAGAAGATGCCAAAGATCAATTGCTACAGCAGAACCAATAGTGATAAAAGTAAATACACCTACATATTTTGTAGAGATTACACAAGAAAGAGATACACCAGTAGCGAATAGCCATAACCACCAATTTCTTTTAAAAGCATTACGACGTTCTTTATAGAATCTAACGTAAGAGTAAATAGAAAAAGCTACAGAAGAAATAAGAGTTGAATCTAAAAGAATAAGACGAGTTTGTGTGATATGAGCAGTATCGAATAGCAAGATTGAAGCAGAAAGTATACAAGCAGGTAAACTATAGCCACATTCTTTCATAATAGAAAAGACTACAGGAACAGTGATAGCACCTAGAAAAGCAGGTACAGCTCTAAATGCAACATAAGGAACATTGAATTGATAATAATCATCACCAATATTATCAAAAAGGAAATCACCTTTATAACCAACGACCCAACCGATAGCAGCAAACAATAATTTACCAAAAGGAGGATGTACATCAAAGAAGTAAGATCTTCTTAAATAATAAGAAGCGAATTTACCAAAATGAACTTCATCAAATACTACTTCATGAGGATGAGATATTTTATAGAAACGTAAGATGAAAGCAATGACAGTTATAACAGCACAAGCAATATTATAAGAGTAACCAGAAGTCATTTCATTCCAAGTAGTTTTATAGGTAACTTTTACACCTGAGAAATCGTCAGCATCTTTATTTTTATTTGTAGAAGATGAAGAACTTGAAGAACTCGAACTGGATACTGGTTTCGAGGATTTTGATTTTCCAGCCATTTTGAGCAAAAGATTAGGTCTTTTTAAGAGAAGAAAAAAGAAGCGAAAAAAAACCTTAATTCAATTGAACAAGAATACGAAAAGAAGAATGAAATAAAAGAGATGAAAGAAATAAAAGAGATGGAGTATTTTTCACTTCAAAGACACGTACGGAAGGTTAAGTTTGGTTTCTATGAGAAAAATCTATATACGACGAAAAGAGGTACTATTTTATAGTTAGCTTAAGTTTAATTAACGCGTCTTATATATCCCATATAAAAATTAAATAAAGGAATACCCCCTTTCGAGGAACAATAAAAGGCACGGTTTTAAAAGGTGACTGATTTTAATGAAATGAATCATGTGTAGAAATAAGGCTTTCTGAATGTAGCCAATGTAACCAATTTGAATTAAGTGTAGTATAAGTTAAAGTAGTATATGATTCGAAATTAACAGCCATTTGTTACAATCATTGTATATCCCCATAATCTATTCTACTTTAAGTGTTTCTATTAATATGATCCGATGAGGTTTTTTTTATAAGTTACCTTTATAGTTTTATATTTCCCGAGGAAATATAAAATTTAAATTGGTAACCGTTATATGAAGTAATGATTTTCCGCGTTTTGAGTGTAACCGGGTAAAAAAATAAGATTTTTGTGAACTTTCGAGATCGATTTTATATTTCCCCACCTTTTTGTTTCTTCATTGTTTCTTTTTCTTTGTATTTCTTTGTTTATAAATCATGATATTTAAACGTTATTCATCTACTAAAATTTTAGATTCAATAATTGATGCTTCTAAAGCTGCTACTATATCAGCTACTTCTTCTACAAAACTTAGAATTAAAGATTCTATAAGTTCAAGTCATGGTAATATGTTGTATATGTTATCTAAAGATATGTTAGGAATTGACTTTAAACCTCGTGAATATAATGATTCTTTAAATCCTGGTGATCATTTAGTATATTTTAATCCTTGTTTTCCTGAAACTTTACTTGAAGATGATGGATATCATTCAGCATTTGGACCAGGTATTGAAAGTAAATTATCAACAAGAATGTGGTTAGGTGGATCAATTACATATAATTCACCTTTAAAATTTGATACTCCTAATAGATGTATTGAATATGTTAATTCTATAAAAGGATCAGAAAATGAAGGTAAAATGATTGTATCAAAACATAGATCAATAGGTCCTATTTCATTAGGTGATAATATTGATAATTATTCTTTATTAGAAGATCGTCAATTGATTTATTTACCTCCTTTATCAAAAGAAATTAGATTAAAGACATTATCTCGTCATATAAATCCTATTTCTGAAAAATATGATCATAAATTATCATTTAAACCTTCACATTTATCATTATTTAGATTCTCTGCATTATCTTATAATGGACATAGAATTCATTATGATATTCCTTATGCAACAAGTAATACTGAAAACTTTCCTGATGTTGTTGTTCATGGACCTTTTCAAGCTGTATTAATGCAACATTGGATTAATTCTATACTTCCTGAAAATCAAAGAATAAAGAAATATACATATAGAAATATGGTACCTTTATTTCCTAATCAAACTATACAATTTAGAGCTTTAAAACAATCAAATAATTCATATATTGTTTGGGCTTTAAATCCTAATGGAAGTATGGCTTTACAAGGTGATGTTGAAGTTGTATAGTTGTTAAAAAAAAATCATCATTTTTCGATATAACATTTTCATACGTAACATATACCTTCGATCTTTTACACCAACCATTCTTACTTTCGAGATATCATCCACACAAACCCCATAGATAATGTCTAATTTAAATCCTTTATTATCAATATCTCTTAGAAAATTACGCTTAAATATTTCTTTTATTACTTTAACTTTTATATGGTTATTATCTTTACAATGTATAGGTGTTTATTTATTCTCAACGGGGTTCTTACTATCGAGAGCTGAACTTCCACAAACATCAATACATACACCATTTACACCTAAATTTTCAAAAGCTATAATAATATTAATAGATGCTTTACGTTATGATTTTGCTGTACCTGCTTCAGGTATGTATTGTCATAATCAATTAACAATTATGTCTGAATATTCTTCAAAATACCCTCAAAATGCTTTATTATTCAAATTTATTGCTGATCCTCCAACAACTACTTTACAAAGACTTAAAGGTTTAACAACTGGTTCTTTACCAACTTTTATAGACGCTGGTTCAAATTTTGATGGTTCTTCAATTGAAGCTGATTCTTGGATTTATCAATTAAATAATAATAATAAATCAATTGCTTTTATGGGCGATGATACTTGGTTATCTCTATACCCAAATTCATTCAATTCAAACCTTACTTATCCTTATGAATCTTTTAATGTTTGGGATTTACATACTTTAGATAATGGTGTATTATCACATCTTATTCCAACAATTCAAGGATCTCTTCATTATGATGTACTTATTGCTCATTTTCTAGGAGTAGATCATGCTGGTCATAGGTATGGTCCAAATCATATAGAAATGGCTAAAAAATTATCTCAAATGAATAATGTATTGACTGACCTTATACAAAATCATATAGATGATGATACACTTTTAATTGTAATGGGAGATCATGGAATGGATCCTAAGGGAGATCATGGTGGTGATTCTCAATTAGAAGTAGAATCTACTTTATTTGTTTATTCAAAATCTACAAAATTTAACTCTACAGATTTTGGCTTAAATGACCCTACAACTGTCAATCAAATTGATCTTGTACCTACTCTTTCTTTACTTCTTGGCTTACCTATTCCTTTTGGTAATTTAGGTAAACCCATCACTAATTTCTTCTCTGGAATTAATGGAAATGATTATAAGCTTTTATCTTCTGTTTATTATGAATCTGCTAAACAAGTTAAACAATATTCTGATGCTTATAATAACATATCTACTTCTATTTCAAATGTTATTTCTTCATTTAATGACAAATGGTCAATTGCCTATGTCAACTACAAGAAATGTATTTCAACAAACTCTAATTCAGATTGTAAACTTGCTTATACTGCTTTAGATGATTATCATGACTTTGTACTTCAATCATATAGGAAATTATGGGTTGAATTTGACTTTTCTTTAATCCTAGCTGGTCTGACTGTTATGGCTCAAGTTATTTGTGCTCTGGTTATATTCTTAGCTGCAAAACCTTTTGATACTTGGTCTGATTTACTTATTACAACTTTTAAACATGGTTCAATGGCAATGGCTCTTACTATAAGTGCACTTCAAATCACTAAAGTTGGGTTTAATGTGGTTTTTATATCTCTTGCTTTTGTTGCTGGTTCAATGGCTGGTTTCTTAAAATATATAATAAAAAAGGTTCGGTTTCCTTCCATTTCTCTATGGGACTTTTTAGCTATTTTACTTACATTGGTTCACGCTCTTTTATTTACTTCAAATTCTTTCACCATCTGGGAGGATAAGATTACTAGTTTCTTACTTTCAACTGTAGGAATTCTTTTATTCATTGCTTCATTTTCTGCTAAGGATAAAGGTGAACAATTTCTTGGCGCTTACCAATCCATAATATTTGCACTTCTTACAAGAATATCATCAGAATCAAAATTATGTAGAGAAGAACAAGGACAATACTGCATGACAACATTCTACAGTTCTGGTTCTTCAGTTGTTACTTCACCTTTTATTTTAGGAAGTTTATTTGCTATTGGACTTATACTTCCTGCTATTTTATCAAGTTATTATAAAAGGTCAGATTCATATAGAGAATCTGCACCAATGTTCCTTGGTTATGGTCTTCGTGGAACATTATCATTTATTTCTTTTTATTGGTTAATGGAAGCAGTAGATAACGAAGGTTGGTTTGATATAAAAGGAGGGAAAATGGTTAAATATTTATTAGGTCATACTGTATTAGGATTTGTTATATTGGTCGGAGGTGTATACTTCTATTCTGGACCAGTATGTATGACTATTTCAGTTCATGATACTAGTACTAAGAACCCAAAAGCTCCAAAGGCAACTTTATCTGGATACTCAAATATTTATGGAACACTTTATGCCTATGGATTTTTAATGATTTATGCCCTTGTTGCACTTGTTACAAAACCAGTAGGTGGACTTGCACTTGCTTGTATGATATGGCAAATATTTTGCATTATTGATGTTATTGATATACTAAAAATCAATGAATCTGCTCTTGGACCTGTCGTTTTAGGTCTTTTAGGATCTCATCATTTCTTTACAACTGGTCATCAAGCTACTATACCTTCCATTCAATGGGATATTGGGTTTGCATTAACAGAAAGGATATCATTCCCATTAACACATCTTAGCATTTTATTCAATACTTTTGGTTCACATATTATTGCAGCAGCAGCAGTTCCTTTAACGATTTTATGGAATTTTAATCCAAAGAAAGGATTATATAATACTTTGCTTTGGCAGATCACTAGATCATGTATGATCTTCTTGTTGTACCATTCAATGATTACATTTTCAACATTTTTGTTTGCTGCACATTTCAGAAGACATCTTATGGTATGGAAGATATTTGCACCAAGATACATGCTTGCTGGTTTGACAAGTCTTGTAACATATGCAAGTGTTGCATTATTTGCTATTCTATTTGGCAGTGGAATCACTTTATCTTCTGTAACTTCATTATTTGGTTAACTTTAATATCTACAAGACTAATAATATAATTATTAAGTAAAAAGAATCAATCAAAAATAAGAAATATATATAAAAAAATAAAATACTTCATCAAAAAATGAATGACGACGCCAGCAGGACTCGAACCTGCGCTCCCAAAGGGAAAAAGATTTCTAATCTTTCGCCTTAACCGCTCGGCCATAGCGCCAAAGTATAAGTATTAGTATGTAAAGGTAATTAAATAGCACAAAACATGTTAAAGCTGTAAGATTTGCAGATATAACCTGGCTAAGGTACCTAGATCACGTAGTCAGCCGTTGTAGTATAGTGGTGAGTACACTTCGTTGTGGCCGAAGAAACCTCAGTTCGATTCTGGGCAACGGCAACGGATATTTTTTTTTACTTGTAAAGCAGATTATTTCTTTTTGCAGCTTTGATTTTGACATACATTTTGTTTTTTTACGTATAAGCGGTGCTTAAGTTTGTTAATTTTTGTATTAAAATGATGTTAAGATCTTGTAGAAATGGTATACAGCAGTCGCTAAGAGTTGCATCGAGACAAAGATTTCGAGGAAGCATGAATCATGGATTCTGTACCAGTTTTATAAGATCAAATAAAGAAATAAAAAGAGGTCAAATAAGTATTGAACAATCAACTAAACCACGAGAGAATGTTTTGAATGATTTTGATGTAATGTCAGATCTTCCTGAACCAGATATTTTGATTACAAGCTACAATTCATCAGAGATTACATTGAATACAGGAAAGCAGATAACGAAAGATGATAAATTAGGATGTCTTATATTTGGAGGATCTTATGCATTTGGATGGAAGATGGAAAATGATAATGAGAAGAATATTAATGGTATTAAGAGTGGTATAATTGAATTTAGTATACCATCATTAAAGATCTTTGAAATGATCTCACCAAGACCAGAATTACTTTGCTTTGGACTTGGTGACAAGAGTAGGTTTCTTGGAAGTAAGACAAAGGAATATTTTGGTTCTTTAGGTATTCAAACAGAAGTTACTAATACAAGATCAGCAATAGATAATTACGATATTCTTGCAACTGAAAGGCCAGGAAGAGTAGGAGCGTTTTTATTTCTCGAAGAGAGTTTACGAGAAAATTAACAGACAAAGAATAGCGAATGTAATATTAATTTAAATCATAAGTAATAAAGAGATGCTCAAAAAGCAAGGCATATAGAAGAGCTTAAATGAAGATGCAGAAAGTTGTGAAGAGGCAGATTTTGTTGATTTAGTGTTAGTGTCTTGAACAAAGCCTGTTGCAGCGACATTATTAGAAGTAGCAGAAGCAGAACCATCATTTTGAGTGGCGATATTTCCACCACCAAAGCCAGTAGGGGCAGAACCATCAGAAGCACTTTTAGAACTAGAAATTTTATCTAATTCCATATTATCGCCAGTAGCATCATAATCACCTAAAACAGTATCTAAATCAGTCATCATGACACTACTTTCAAGACCTTTATAGTCAGTATAAATATAAGATACTGAGCCATTTTTAGCGACACCTGCAGGAGGGTCATAACAAGTTATTTCTACATCAGAAAGTGTAGCATAGTAATAACCATATTTTTGCATATCTTCACTATTCCAATCAATTTCACCACCAGCCCAATCAATAGTTCCTTGAGGATTTGTACTTAAACCACCAGGCCAAATTGAAAGTTGAATACGAGAAGGAGTTTGAGGATACATATATTCCTTTGAAGTTGCATTATATGTTTCGTTCTTTACAAGAGTTCTATATGTCTTTCCATCTACAATCCATTGAACCCGATCTTCAGTCCAGTCAATTTCATAAGTATGGCAATCATCAAAAGTATCAGCTGTACTGATATTAAAAGAGTTTGTCCAATTCAAGACACCTTGAAAATAATAATTGGTTTGTGAAGTTTCTAAATCAGCACCTACCCATTCGTAATCAATTTCATCTTTAACACCGGAATATAAGATAAAAGCAGTAACAACACCTCTACCTCTTGAAGTTTTAAGACGAGCTTTAACGTTTCCATACCACATATATGTGGTTGATGATATAACAGTTCCTATTGAGTTATTAGGCATAGCCATTAAAACAGAGTCTCCATAAAGTAAAGGTGTACCATCATAAGTCCATGAATATTGAGATGAATTACCAAGGTATATAGCAGAAGATTCCATAATGGAAAGAGAATCGAAAGTTGTTTTTGAGTTCTTACATACTGGTTGTGGAACGCATGCTTGTAAATCATATGAAGATACAGGATCACAGCCTGCTAAACAATAAGCACCAACGCCACATTCACCATATTGAGAGCAACATGGAGTATCTTTTGGACATTTATTATTTGTATCACAAGCTACAGCATAGGCGACAGCAGAGAACCAAGCGAGAAATATGAAAAATTTTGTATACATGATTTATAAGGTGTAAACTGAATCGATAGAGAGTCTTCAGAAAAACACGTGAATGTTTAAAATGAAATGAAGAGCGAAAGATGCCTCTTTCAAGGTATTTATGTTTATATTTATCGAAGAAGAGAAAAAGAGAAAACGAGGTACTATTCTAGGAAGAAAAAAACATATACCGAAAGGAGTATAAATTATCTCTACAAAGGAGTCATCTATTAAATCCTATAGGCTAATTTCAAATAAAGGGGAGGGTTCAAGAGGGAATATACGAGCGGTATAGGATAATGCTCGGCAGCGTGAATTGTAGGGATAATAGGGTAGAGAGCATTATCAAATAATATTTTTTACATATTGATGAGATATGCAATAAATAGTAATTGAAATAATTGGTAAAAATTGTAATAATTGAAGTATGTGGTGAAGTAGGCGCGTAGATCTGTGCGTAGTTGTCATGTGCGACTAGTTTACATTCACTCAAGCAAGAGTAGTACTTTACCAACCATTAATACAATGGTAAAACGAAAACATGTTGAATTAGATATATGCGATGTGGATGATATTGAAGAATCATTTGAAAGTGAAGAAGAATCATCATCATCATCATCACTTAGTGAAGAATCATCTGATACTGAAACGAGTAGCAGTGACTCGGATGATAGTGAAATATCATCGGAAAGTGAAGAAGCATCATTTAGCGATGATTCATCTGAAACTGACACGCGTAGAAATGATATAGATGATGTTTCATCATTTAACAATTATTCATTTGGTACTGACGCGCGTAGAAGTGACGTGGATAACATTGAAAAACCATTTAAAAGTGATTTTTCTTCATTTAACAATGATTTATCTGATACTGACGCGAGTAGAAATAAGTTGGATATTGAGTTTAGGATGTTACTAGAATATGAAAAATCTTGCTTAGATGACCATATAGTAAAAGATTACGATGATATAAAAGAAATTGCACAACAATTGAAAACACGTAATTCAATCATTAGGCGTACTGATAAACATGTATCAGATGGTACTATGTCGGCTGTAATCTTAGATGGTTTAATTGCAAATCCTTATATTTGTTCTATTATACATAATGAATTTAGAAAAGATCACACAGTTCCTATTGATCTTGATACCTCACACGGTTTAAACCGTTATTATCGAATGGTAGTAATACCAGAGATACGTGAAATTATAAAGATTATGAGAAAAGAGTCTTCTCTCACAATTGCAGCTGATGGTTGGACAGATGCTTATAATAACAAATATTATGGTTTAACTGCATGTTTACATGGTGCTTCATTCTATATTGGAGCTGTTTTTATCCCTAGTGAAGCAGATACTGATACAATATACGAAATATTATCAACAAGAATTGTGAGTTTATTAGGTTCTCACAAACCTGACGCTATTGTTATTGATAATACTAATACAATAACTTGTATAGATAGTACATTATGGGATAATATAGAGAAACCTTCTATTTGGATACAAGGTTGTATTATACGTCTTTTGACTCTTGTATTAGATACTATTGAACTAGTTGTGAATAATTTTGATGATGTGGGTAATCTATGTATTACAATTTCAAGATGTATATATGGAAGCAAACGACTAAGAAGGCAATTAATCAATATAAATAGAAGAATTGGTTTAAATGTTATGCCAATAGGGAGAGCTACTAAAGGTGATTCAAAATCTTTAGCTGATATGTATTTATCAATTTGGGAGAATAGAATAGCTTTACTTCAAATGGCAAAAGATTCTAAGAATTCAGATTATAGTTGTTTTGGTGTTATAACACCTGGATTCTTTGAAAGTCTTCGTATATTGCTTAAATCTGTTTTACCACTTACAGTCAATATTAGAATATTAGAATCTAATTCAGTTACATTAGATAAACCTTTGATTGCTATTATGCGGATTATATACATGTGGTCAAAATCTGATATGAATGATCATGTTTTAGATAGTCTTGTATCTATATTGATGTATTATCTTAATGATTATGGATCTGACGATTGGAGAGTTGCTTTATCTTTAGATCCTGTATGGGGTAGTGTTCTTGCATCATCAAAGAAATCTCGAAGATTTCTTTTATCTCATTTTGATAAACTTCTTGATTACATTCCATTAAAAGATAGAAAGGCATCTAGAAGACGCTTAAAAAGAGAATACGTTTATATACTTAAAAAGTGGTCTTCTGAGGATTTTATATCTACGCGGGATCATCGTAGTTTAAATCAAGATGCTTATTATAGTTGGAAGGTTTTGGCTGATAATATTTTGTCTCCAACAGCTATTAAAATACTCACTATCTGTCCTACTTCTGTTTCAGTAAAGCATTTATTTTCTAATGCTGATATGTTCAAAATACCTTGTATAACTCCATTAGAAGTTAATAAATTGTCTCAAAGGGTTTCTGTACATGCACATATTCTCACAAGATATCTTTGGAAAACAAAGTTTGGAATTCCTCTTTCTAAACCTTTTAGTATAATGCCTTCACATTGCCAGGCTATAGTGAAAGCTAGGAAGAATGATGTTAAATTAGGAGATCTTGCAAACTATTATAAGTCTCTTTCTGAAGAAATTAATGAAGTTGTTGCACCTTTTTGTACTGTATGTAATATGCAGTTAGGCAAATCAATTGCACCCAATGTGATAAATAAGGAATATCGCAAAGTGTCATCAGATGAAGTTTCTTTGAAATTATGTGAGTGTGTTGAAAACATTGCTACAAGATCTACAGATATTAAATCTTCAATGGGATCGTTTGATCTTATTTTGAAAATTGATGATATTAAAGAAAGTTTATCTTGGCATGAGGACAGAAAGCGATCTAATGAGGATTACAATACTAGTGTTTTGGGGCCTGAAAGTCATTGTTTAAATAAATTGTTTCTGAAAAGTTTCTTAAAGAGCAAAAAAGTTAAAAAATCATATGAATTGAATGAACTAGAAAGACAAATATTTGAAGCTGAAGAAGGACGAGGATTTAATATTTTAAATGCACCAATTAAAATAGATCACGAGGCTCACAAGATAAGATTAAAAAGATCTTATGAAACGCTTGCAAAATATTTACAACTTGATAATGCAGTTCTTTTGACTAATTATGCATATCGAGTTTTCAGATTAGAAGCCAAAGGACCACTTTTTGATACCGAAATTTACCGAAATTTACCAAAATGAGAAATTTGATTTTGAAGCAGAACTTAAAACAGAATTGGAAAGTCAACTTTTTTAATACATAGAAAACTTATGTTATTATGTTATTTATACAGTAACATATCTCATTGAAGTAGCGTGCGGCTGTGAATGGTTATAAACAACCATTCATCAAGATCACCAATTTTTAGAATCATCCACTACACTACGAAATGGATAGATTAACACAACTACAAGATGCTCTTGATCAACTTGCAACACAATTTTATTCAGCTATTAGTTATATAGACAATAATCATAACAGTAAACCAGTAGAAAATGAGATCAAATTACCTAATGAAGAAAATGATACAAATTCATCAATCGATATGAGTGCAATACAAAAGGAATTAGCTAAAGATCTTGTAGCTAAATTTAAACAAATAGATTTACTTGTACAAAATTTACCGGGTCTTGGAATATCAGAAGATGAACAAATCAATAAGATAAAAAGTTTAAAAGATGAAATGGAAGCTGTAAGTGTTGCAGAAAGGGAAGCACTTGAAAGACAGAAAAAGTTAAAATTAAAAGTTGATGAGATTATATTAGAATTAGCAAATGAAATGGCTGATTGAATACAAGTGTGCATTTGCACAATTACTCGATTGAATCTATATACAAGTGTGCAAATGCACACTTGATCGATTGTATAATGCTACAAGGCTCTAGTTATGTTTAAATTTAAGTACTTATATAATTTGGTTATTAACAAACACTTCTAATGACTATGACCATGTCCATGTCCATCATCCTCAAGACCAATATATCTCATTGAATAAACAGAACCACATTCCCAACATCTTGCAATGTTTCCACGCTCCAAATGTGTCCATACAGCTTCATGAGATCCTGCAGGTGATCCAGTACATCCAACATATCTAACAGGATCAAATGAATCAACAACAATAGGTTCAGCTAAAGTTCCCTTTCTTGATGCATCTAATGGTCTTTGATCGAAAACATCAATTCCTTCCAATTTACCAAGCAATTCAAGACGTTCAAGACCAGTCGCTTGTTCGAAATCAGATGCAATAGTACCTTCTTTAGCACCAGGTCCAAATAATGATTCAGGTCCTTCAACATCTGCGAGACTTCTACTTACTTTAGCCGGTGCTCCGGTTTTAGTAGAATTGAATCTCATGAAATTACGACTTGCCATACGTAAGCCTGAACTTCTTAAAACACGCATACCTAAAACACTCATTTTTGAATTTATTTTCTTTATCTATACAAATTTATTCCTTCTTTGTTAGTAAAAATTGAACTTTTTTAATATGTCATTTTTTTGTTTTTCTATACAGCAGCCAATCAAATAAACTAAATTTATACCTTTCCTTTAATCAGACCACCAAACTATACTCCTTTTATACCTCGAAAATATCCACAAAATATCACTATTTTTGCTAGTTTTTTTCTTATATAAACTCTTTATTGTATAATTATACCAATTATTAAAAAAATATCCACGTTTTTATCCAATTTTTGACTGCTTTTGGCAATTGTACTTACCTTATCCCAAATTATTTCAAAATTGGTGTATGTAAGAAGGGAAGGGAGAAATTACTTGTCGTTATGAGAAAAATCTACTAAGAATTACCGTTACCCGGAAAGAGCAGTACTTACATCTACAATTTTAGTTCATTCCCAATTAGGAAACTCATCGTGATGATTTTTATACAATATACTATACACTTTATGCAAAAACGTCATCATTAGCATCAAGATTCATTTCTTCCATCTCTCCAAATGATGCAAAATGTAGTGGTCTATGTTTAGGATCATAAAATCCAATAGGAATATCAATCTTCATATCAAATGTACTTTGAGGATTCCAGCTTCCTCCCATAAATGATTGATTCCATATATCTGTTTCAGGAACAATAAAATATCCCATAAACTGATCAGTTAACATCATAACTTGCTTTTCTCCAAATGTTTCTTCAAATCCTTCTGGTTCAAGTGAACTTATATCTTTGTTCCTTTTACCCCATGAAATTCCTTCCTCATTTATACAATATGCTGAAAGTCCAATTGCTCCACCATTTAAACATGCACTAATTGTCACTTTATCATTTCCCCAGTCTTCTCCAAATTCTTCTATCATTTTAGAATATTCTGTCACTTCAGGCCCTGTAATCATACCTATATCTTCATTCTGAGTATGTATCCATCCTAAAAGTTCAAGATTATCAAAACAGTCTCCTGTATCAGGAAGAGTTTCAGGCAATTGCACAGTTCTTGAATTACCAATCTGAGGAACAAGTGCTATACATCGAATTTCTTTAACTTGGTCATTATCTGAAGGTGATGATCCGTATAAATAACCTGCAATCTGTACTTGAGTGTCAGCTATTCTAACAAACTTTTCTAACAAATTCTTTGGCATAACATAGGCAAACCTCATAGAAGATTCATCTTCAATATCTGCAGAAGAAACATAAACATTTTTTGATCTTAAGAACAGTTTACTAGCAGCCAATGCTCTAGATCTCCAATCTGCTTTAGAAGTAAATGCTTGTTGTTCAAAAGTACTTGTAGTAACAACTTCAATTTCTTCACCATGAACATTTCTTGTAACAGTCTTTACAGCAGTAACTTGAGATTCTTCATTTTGTTGAGAATCTATCTTATCAATTTCTTGCTGTCTTAAATTAGACATCTTTAAGCTTTGTCCAAGAATAATATCACGAATCTCTTGTTGAGTAAGAGATCCAATATCGACATTATTCTTTACTGAAAAATCTGCTAAAATAAGATCTCTCAATTGAACTTCAACTGATATCCATTCTTCATCTGTGAAAGTAGGCCAAACATGATTTTCAGCAGTTTTAATAGTCAAATCTGGTCTCAATATCAATTTAGTCTTATCAGCATTAATTTGAAGTCCTCTTAGAATAAGAACTAATCTTGAAAATGCAGTATATGGAGATACAGAATCAAGCCAATCGTCATATATTTGAAATCTGACCATTTGAGACTCGGTAGCTTCTAAAACTAAATCACCTAATTTTTCTAATTTAAGAGCAGCTTGGAAAGGTAAATGCAGTTCTGATGATCTAATAGAAACATTAGGGAAATCCAATAAATGTACTTCAAGTGGATCAAGCATTCCCTTACGAGTAACAATAACTTGATTTGGTTGTTCATCACTAGGTAATGATCTCATAAGCATTGCGACTTCTTCTGCAGTTCTCCATTTAGCAAGTTGACCTAATCTCTTTTGACCAGCCCATACTGAAGTATGAAGAATTTTTAAATATAATTGACCTGTCTTAGGATTAAGAATAAAAACACAACCATTAATAGGTTTTGTAGCCATATTTCCTTCTAAAGTTTTGTGAATAGTAACTCTATAGACATTGCTATCATCAATAAAGAATTGAGTCTTATTAGAGAACAATTCAGCATAATTTTGTGAATTCAACATAGCTTCTTGAGGTTCAGCAGAATAAAGTTGTAAACTCTTTCTAATTCTTTCTCTTAGAACGTATAATGCTGGATTAGATTTCATTATCTTACCCATAGCTTGTTGAATAAGAGGTTTCATTCCTGGGAACCAATTTCCATAAGCATCATAGACATTATAAGCCAAATCAATACATATAATTAATCCAGTTGCAGAAGGATAAATACTTGAACTATCAGAAGTATAATCCAAGAATTTAGCACGAGCATATCTTGAAATATCATGACTATCAAAATCACCATATCTTAATTGAACATCAATCCAATATTTATCAGTTGTTGTTAAAGTAAAAGAATCATTACTATGAGAAAGAAGAGAAGGTTTAGAAACAGTCCATTTATAAGCAGAAGTTAAAACAATATCAGCACATGAAGAATTCATCTTATAAGATTTTCTTGGATGAATTGTTTCCTTTTGTACAGTTTCAATTTGTAAAGCTTCTAATTCTTGATCATAAACTTGACATAAATCAAAAACAACACTTTCATGAATCTTTTGCCATAAATGAGCTCTAAATATTTGAATTAAAGAAATCTTAAGTGTTGGAATCTTTCCATGAAGAAATATACCAGTCAAATCTAATTGAACCAAAAATCCAACATAAACATTTGCACGATTAATAGTTGGTGACCACCATAATGTAAACCTACGATTAGGAATTTGATTCAAACCTGATCTTTGTGCATTTGTAAGTTTCTTAAATTTCATAGAATCTTCAAATCCAGAAGCTTTTTCCCAAAATAATCCTTCCCAATTTGGAAATCCTGTTGCTTTAAATAATGTATGTTCCATAATAGTTTCAACACCACCAAGAGCTTGAATAACATCAGTTCTATAAGCACTTAAATTCCATAATTTACCATCATGTCTTAAAGAAGTCCAACCAAATGCATTTCCTCTAGCAAGAGAATATTGTTTAAATGTATTCCTAATTCTATGTCCTTTATCATAAGCTAAAGTATGACGATCCTTTTGAAAAATTGTGTTAATACGTGGAACACCACGATCCCAAAGATCTTCTAAATCTTCAAGAGTTAAACGACGATTATCTTCAATAGCTTCACTTCTTTTAATAGCATATTCTGACCAAACTCTTTTAGATTCCATAATTTCTGATTCCCAAGTAGTAATATATTTAAAAATATTAGGAATCAAATTATCATCATAACTTGACATACCACTTCTAAAATGACTTATACCTTGATCTGTTTGTTGAGACCATCTAAGATCTGATGTTGGAATTAAAATATGACTTGCTGATAACATTCCAAGACCACCTAATTCTTTTGGTGTATAAAAAACTGCAGGAGGAAATCTTGAAGGCATTTTTGAATTCAAACCAATTTTAACTCTTGTTTGTATCTTTGTTTCACATTTAACTAATATATCAAGTAAAGATTCAGTAGATATTACTGCTTCTCTAAAATATGCAAATAATGCAAGAACTAATGTATTCCATTTATTTGCAATTTTTGTAAATGTTGTTGATCCTGATGACATAAGAACTTTTCTAACACGATTATTAAAATTCTCAACTTCTTCATCACTTACACGTAAAAATGCATAAGATAATCTTTCATGAGTCTTTTCATGAATTAAATCCCAAACACTATCTTTAACTTGAACAGATCCAATAATTCTTGATTTAGGAAGTATACGTACTTCAAATCCACACATAGAAAATAATAAATTTGGATTATCTAAAGAATAAACTGAAACAAATGATTCAGACCAATTAATAGAACAAACTGATCTTGGTAATCTATTCTTCATTTCCCAAAATGTTGCACGTCCAATATTAACATCATGCCTAACAAGTTTCATTCTAACATCTCTTGGCCAACATTTCTTGTTATTATAATTAATAGCATTCTCAAAATTTGGATCTGGATTCTCATTTAAAAATCTTTGTACCATATCTTGAGAATCTTCTTCATCAAAACGAAACACAATATAAATTTTATCAATATGTCTCATATAAAGTCTAATTGGATGACTTGTTTCCACAGTTTCATTCTTAAAATGACCAAATAAATTAGGAGAATCTGGTGGTCCTGCTATATCATTTGCACGTTGTAATCCTAAAAGAAGAAGATCAACCATAAGTCCATAAAATTGTATAACAAAAGGTGCAAAACGTAAACCTCTAATAAATCCATAAGAATTTACATGATTCATATCCTTATATGAAATTTCAACATTGCTTTTTGCAGTAATATAATCTGCAATATTTGGATCAACAATAAGTCTTAATAATCTATTTAAAAGAGTTAAATCAATCTTTTCTGCCATTCTTTCAAGATTTGTTTCCATAAGAACTGTACAATTACCATCAGAAATATCCCATGCACCTTCTAAATTATTAATAGCTGTTGCAAATTTATGAACCATTAAAGGTGATATTTCAGAATCAGATGGTTTAACCCAATTTGGAAATAAATTTCTTTTATCTGCTTCATACCATAAAAATTGATCTAAATAAGCATCTGTAATCTTCTCAAGAGGATCAATTTCATAAACAGGTGTAATAGTATTGTAATTATCCATCATTTCTAATTTAACTTCTTTAAATGCTCTTTGTGTAAGTATAAATTTCTTAATACTATTAAGAGTTTCATGAGGATTATCATATGCTTGTTCAATTAAAGCTAATTCTTCTCTTTCAGATTGATTAAGACGTCCATCAACAGAATATGATTCACGAAGACTTTCAAGTGCAAGAACTAATAATTTAGTATCATTCTTATAGCTAGGAGGAGGAAAAGGAATTGGAGAAAACTTTCGAAATTCAAGCCAATGAACCATAGCTGAATATATAGATACACCTTCATTTGGTGAAATATATGGTCCATCTTTTAAATAATTTTTTTGTCTATCTTGTTCTTCCTTTAACCATAATCTAGTTAATCTACCAAGATTCTTTTTAGCAACTGTTTTATCAATTGTAGCACCTCTTTTTATACGTTCACGATTAAAATGTGCAACTGATGTCCAAGAATCTGATTTTGCTCTAACATATCTTTTAATCATATCTTCAATTGGAAGAGGCATTCCAGGAACACTCCATGGAATATTAGCCTTCCAACATCTCCAAGCTTCTGATAAATGTTGTAAAATAGTTTTAGCCTTATTTTGACGAATTCCTTCTGGAATCATATCAAGTATATCATTCATAACTGAAGCTCTAAGTTCAAGATCATAATAACTTTCAACTCTTTGTTTTGTAACAGTCTTTGCAACTCCTTTAGAATTACGTCCTTCAAATTGTCTTGAAAGAAGATTTCCAAGCCATCTTTCTAGAAGTGGTATTATACCACGTAAAAAGGAAAGCCAAACACGCCAAGATGGTTGCCAAAATCCAGCTCCTGGTCCTTTACCAATATTCACATTAAACAAATAATATATAATATGTTTTAAATCCTTTGTAGCACGAATTTGATGCATAACTTTGTATTTATACCTATAGATACCTGTAAGTTGACCAGCATGATTAAAGATATAATTTAAACCATCAGCTAATTGAAAAGCATCAATATTTCCTAAACGATATTGTACATGAGCATCAACTATAATCTTTGTAAACCTTAATATTTCACGCATTAAATGAAAAGCATGACCAAATCTTGACCTTTTTCTTTCTTTTGTAGTTAATGTCTTTGTAGGTTTCAAATTGAAATTATAATCAAGATGAAGAAATGTCAACCCTTTACGATGAATAAGTAAATTAAGCATATTATGACCTTGACGACATAATTGAAGACCAGCCTCTACCCAATCAATAGTTGTCTGTTGAAAAAACTTTGTACCTCTAAGGTTTTTCATTAAATTTTGTTTTCTTTGAGAAGGAGGTCTTTTCTTGTGAAGAGCATTAGCAACATGTGATTTAAGTAATTTTTGATAAGAGACTCTTACTTTAACAGGATATCCAGGTTGTGGATGATTCAGATAAATACTCTTAATAAGTGGAACATCTTCAGCACGTTTAGTTGAACCAGATCTTTTATTAAAAGGGTAAACAGAATTGTAAAGATCAAGAGCTGTAGATGTTTCATTATGATTAATTTCATAAGAATTAAGTAAAGGTGAAAGAGATAATTTCTTATTTTGAAATCCATTAGAAATTTCATCTTGCTTTAAGATTTCTTTAGATAAATCTGAATTACCAGATGAAAGATTCATAATAGGATTAAGTGAATTATCATAAACAAAAGCAGGAAGTTCTGGATTTTGTTGAGAGATTTGTACTGAAAGAGGATTTGAATAGTTTACTAAATAAACTTTTCTAGGTAAAGAATTGTAAAGATGAGGATACATTACACGATATTCAGTTCTAATAGGTTGTCTAAAGATTATCCTATCCAAACTATTAAATTCACCATAATCTTCATCTAATGAGTTTGTATCTTTATATAAAGGTTCAAATTTAGGACCACCAGGTATTGACATATTAAGAGCTTTTGCAGTAAATAAAGCTTTATCATCAAAGAGTAAATTAGAATTGTTATCTGATTGAGGTAATAAAGGAGTAGAAAGACGATAAAGTGCAGAAAGTTGAGGTGCAGTAAGAGACCAATTCTTATAAGAAGAGCCCTTTATAGCATTTTTATTATGAAGTAAAGGTTTTGATTGGTAAAACCAATCAATTACATCTTCATCTTCATCTTCATCTAATTCAAGACGTATTGGATCAGGAGGAGGTAAATCTTGTATATTTTCAGACCAAGAAATAGGAGGTTCTTCATCATCAAAAGGAGGGAATCTCATACGTCTAAAATGTTTTCTATCACGTTTTTCACGTCTCATCATAAGCCACATTGATGCCCATTGAGCTCTATAAATTGGTTCTACAACTCTTGGAGTTTCATTAACAAATGTAATAGCACCAGATACATGATAAAGAGCTTTAACATCACGAGTTTGTTCCCATGGTTGAGGCATATTTTCTAATAATTTAAATACTGCATGAGGCATATATTTAAGAGCTCCAAGGTAAACACGTTTATCAGAAGAAAAACGACTCGATGACATATCACCATGATCTTTTATAATTTTTCGTAGATGTTCAACAGGCATTTCACGACGATTTCCATTAACAAATGCAACATTCATCTTCCGTTTAGATCGACTACGTTGCTTTTGAAATTGTAACCATTTTCGTTTCTTTGTTAATGTTATCTTATAATCAGATCCATTCGATGGTGGAGGTGGTGGTGCTTGTGATGATGTACCGTGTGATGGTGGAGGAGGTGCTTGTGATGGCGGAAGAGGTGCCTGTGATGAAGGAGGAGGTGGTAACTGTGATGGTGGAAGAGGTGGTACCTGTGATTCAGGTGGAGGAGGTGGAGGTCCCATTGAGTTTGTGTTATAAAGAGTATTGAAGAAATATAAAAGAGTAGTGTTCGAGGTAAATAAAAAGTTGCAATTTTATTACCCGGTTTGTTGTTGAAGTTTCTTGAAAATTGTCGATCATTCAACAGTATCATAGAAATTCTATAGAGAATTCAAATTATTATCAGTATTTGTTTATTTGTTTATTTCTTCTCTTTTTTGATTGTATAATGTGAAGCGATTTTGACCAGCAAGCGTTATTGATGATCTTCATAAATTGACTTGAACCGTTTACTGTACCAATAAGTTTCGATATCAGAAGGATCAGAAAAGTCTAAATTGTTTGAATTCTTAAGAGTTTGATCTTGAGTTTCCTTGTTAAAAATTGTAAGGTATGCATTTTGAAGCGTAGAGAGTGTTGGAGCATTTTGAGTTTCTTCATCATAAATGCTGAAAGGTAGACTTGTTGAATCTGATGTGGTACTGTAAGATTTGTCTAGTGAATCACTATATTCATAGATCAAAGTATCAACTTGATTATGCTCAGATAGACCTCTTTTAGGCAATGAATCATCTTGATTGTTTGTATTGTATATATGTGATATCTCAGTATTGTATATACGTGACATCTCAGTATCATTCATATGTGATATATCAGTGTCATATTTTGATATATAATGTTCCACTTTATTTACACAGTCTTTTATATGATTTTGTAAACCGTCAGTATGCTCTCTTACATCTTGGAATACATTATCGGAATACCACTCGGTATTTTTGGAAACTTGGCCAATATACTTTTCTCTCTCTTCGGGTACTCGTTCGGTATATCTTCTTTTCCCTTTGCTTATATATTCACTCAAATCTTCTTGATTTTGGGCTCTTGTTTTAATATACCCTATATTTTTATCTTTAACTTCTTCGGAATACCTTTCTACCATTTCGTGTACTTCTTTAGAAACTTCTTCTTCGGACACTAGTGTATCGTTGTTATTCCTTGCATGAGTTTTGCGTGTAGTATTTCTAAGTTCTTCCTTCTTTATTACTCTTACATATCTTTGCTGTAAAGATTGAGGATTTCTTCTCTCTTCTAATAATCCACTCATCTGTCTATAAGATATATTGTGCTTTTTACATTTTATAATGAATTGATCTTCTAATGCAGAGAACTTTCTAGGTACTTCATAATTCAATATAGCTGTTTCCTTTTGTAGCAATTCTGCAAGTTCTAATACTTCAGCTGGAGGTTCGAAGGTTATTTGGTGGCCATTTTCGTTCGAAATACTAGAAGATTTCAAAACTAAACTTGATCCAGTTTTAAATTTGGACATTGCTAACTTTGCACTGATTTTTGAAGAAATTGGCTTTAATTCAATATCAGCATTTTTTGATTTCAATACAGGCTGTGATTTCTTTCTTGTAATTGCTTTACGTTTTCTTTTCACCTGCAGTAATTCATCAGATTGTGTCTTTCTTAACACCTTTGATTCAGATTGTTGCATAGGTATCAATGGCGTTGCATTGTTGTCTCTATAATCATTCAAAGATGAGATTGATTCGAACCATTCTTTCTTTTGAAATTCTGAAAGTGACAAGTTCTTTATAAGATCAGGAAGAACTATATTATCTAATTGCTTACTAATCTCTAATAATGTATCATTAGAAATATCTTGTTCAATGTTTAAATCATCCATTATATTGATATATTTAATGGTTTGTTAAGTTACTTTGATTTTGACTAGTTCTTATGTTATCGAAAATTAAAGTTCATTTGACAGGTACTCATCAAATCAAATTTATCATATTTGTAGATCATTAAACTTTATCTAACATTATATTGATCTACACCTCTGTTATAGAAATTATAGAATATATTATCAAATACACTAAAACAATTCGTAATCAGTAACACATCCATGACTAGAATCTGATACAAGCTTTGCATATTTCGCAAGATGTCCTCTTGTAACTTTAGGTTTAGGAGGTGTCCATTTAGAAAGTCTTTCTTGAATTTCTTCATCTGTAACATTTTTAATGTTTATAGTATTATTAATTGAATCAATTGCAATTATATCACCTGTTTGAAGTACTGCAATTGGTCCTCCTTCAATTGCTTCAGGACATATATGACCAATAATAAATCCATGTGATGCACCAGAGTACCTACCATCAGTAATAAGTGCAATATCTTTACCAAATCCTGCACCCATAACTACACTTGATGCTTTTAACATTTCAGGCATACCAGGTCCTCCTTTAGGTCCTTCATATCTAATACAAATAACAAGCTTTTTACCTGGTTTAACTAAACCTTGATAAAACTCATCAAGTAAATCTTGTTCAGAATCATATACACGTGCTTCACCTTCAAATAAAGTACCTTCTTTACCTGTAATTTTAGCAACACATCCTTTAGGAGCTAAATTTCCTTTAAGAATACGTAAATGTCCTGTAGTCTTAATAGGGTTATCTAATGGTTTAATAATAACTTGATCTTGAGATAATGAAGGTGCATCTTTAACATTCTCAGCAAGTGTCTTACCAGTAACAGTAATAATATCACCATCCATAAGACCAGCAGCTAATAAAAGTTTCATAACTGCAGGAACACCTCCAATGTTAAACAGATCTTCCATAACATATTTTCCAGAAGGTTTAAGATCAGCAATAAAAGGAATCTTATTAGAGACCCTTTGAAAATCATCCATAGTTAATTCAACATCTGCACTATTAGCAATAGCCAATAAATGAAGAACAGAATTTGTAGATCCTCCTAATGCCATTGTAATAACTAAAGCATTCTCAAATGATCGTTTAGTCATAATATCACGTGGTTTAATATCTTTCTCTAAAAGAATTTTCATATACTTTCCTGCAGACAGACATTCACGGTGCTTTTCAGGAGATTCAGCAGGAGCAGAAGAAGAACCAGGAAGTGACATTCCCATTGCTTCAGCAGCAGTTGACATAGTATTAGCAGTAAACATACCACCACAAGCACCAGGACCAGGACATGCATGGTGTACTACTTCATCAAGATCATCTTGTGTATATTTACCTTTTGCTAATACACTTCCAAGTACTTCAAGTGTAGTAGAAATAAGAATTGGTTCATTAAGCCTTGTTGAATGACCTGGTTTAATTGTTCCTCCATAGATCATAATAGCAGGACGATTAAATCTCGCCATTGCCATAAGAGTTCCAGGCATATTCTTATCACAACCAGGAATAGAAATATTACCATCATGCCATTGAGCCATTGTAGTACTTTCTACTGAATCAGCAATTATTTCTCTTGAAGGTAATGAATATCTCATACCTAAATTACCCATTGTTGTAGCATCAGATACACCAACAGTACTATACTGCCAACCTATCATATCAGCATCTTCTACACCTTGCTTAACAATCTTTCCTAGATCATTCAAATGCATATTACATGGGTTACCTTCCCACCAAACAGCAGCTACACCAACTTGTGGTTTGTTCTTCATATCATGCTCATTCTTTACACCAGCACCGTAAAGCATTGCTTCTGCGGCGGGATTTTCACCACCTGTAAGTCGACCAGAGTATCGATTTAAAATGATGTTACCATCCTTATCTTTTCGTGGAAGTGGATCAATTCGCAACATTTGTTCAAGGGTTGATATTCGTAATAAAGAGAAAAGGGGTTGTTATATATGATTTGTGACACTTTTTAAGGAAACAAAGACCCGCTTTTTTAGAACAACTACCAATCAAAAATGTAGTATTGTCTGGCAATTATGAGATACCCCCGCTATTTGACTACAAGAAGTGTGGGGGAGACCGTGATTTAAATGATATTGGATGAATTAGATGAACCATTATTGGGTGTGATTTATACTTTCTCGATGAGCTTACGGCGTAGTAGCTTTTACCCCAGATTTTCTATATCAGGAGAATCATTGACAATTCTGCCTTATACAATTTAAAGGGGGAAAAATAGGTGAAATTATGTGGGGTTTTTAATAAAAAGGAATAAGATCTGCGGAATTATTTTACAATTTTTGCAGTTTTTGAAAGAGTGCATGGCTTGACTCTGCTGGAGTTGTCAATGGGTCTCGGTGTTACTTACGTCATATATGATGTTCACTGTCATACACGATGTTCACTAGATATTGCAAAACTATGCAATATGTGGCATCGATAAAATGCATACTTATACAATGAGATTCAATCAATTGTCTCTTATATTTATCAAAATTCACAACCCTACATAAGCTTAATATGTAAACACATATAATTACAACATAGGGCTAATACTAAATATTAACAGCTTTCTTCTAACTCATCTCTTCAAGTTCATGAATCCAAGAGACAATTTAAGGAGACAGCCAAGTCATGCCTTTGCCCGGTTTGGGCAAGCATTAGGCATGACTATTAGAGCTGATTCAACTCCTGAAGATGATGCAATGCCAAGTCAACATTCCCCTATTATTCCCGTATTAGATCAATCGAAATATATAGCAAATGCTGAAATAGCTGCAATGGCTGCAAGCCCTGATAAATCAATGGCTGTAATTGCTGGAAAAGATATGGTTAAATTACTTAAAGTTAATGTATATACAGATAAGATTTCTCTTGCTGCTAATCTGAAAACACCTAATAATCGCGCTGATAGAATGAATCATGTAACCGCGGTAGCTTGGGGATCTCATTTTCACGCTTCTAATATAGCAATTGCTGGTAAGATATCCGGAGATATTGTAATGTATAATCTTGAAAGAGGACTGGAATCTGACGCGCCTTCTATTCTTTCAGGTCATTCAAGGACAGTAAATGCTTTAAGTTTTAGTACTTCTCAGAACTCATTTTTGGCATCTGCTTCACAGGATGGAAGCATTAGATTATGGGATATGCGTGTAAAGTTAAATAAGCCACAAGCTTCTTTATATCCTTGTCCTGAACCTATACGGGATATAAAGTTTTCTCATTATGATAATTATAAAGTAGCAGCGATTCTAGACAATGGATCATTACAGATATATGATATTCGAACAATATCTACTTTTTCAGGTCGTCCGATAACACCCGAAAGAAAGTTTACTGCTCATTCTGGGCCAGGTTATTCAATTGACTGGCATCCTGAAGATGAGTACCTTGTATCTGGTGGAAGAGATAAGTATATACATATTTGGAACTTGGCTTCTGAATCTAGAACTCCAGAATTTAGTATACCTACACCTGCACCAGTTTCAAAAGTAGCATGGCGTCCTAATTCAAGAAAGACTGAAAAATCTGGTATTACAAGTGAAATCGCTGCTGTAAGTCTTACTATGGGCGATTATAGGGTAAATGTTTGGGAACTTGAACGTAAATATATTCCTAGATATTCTTTATCAGTACATGATTCAGCCGTTACTGCAATTGAATGGCGTGATGATCGTTGTCTTTGGACTGCTTCTAAAGATAAATCGTTTATGCAACATGATATAAATGCTGCACAGAGACCTATAGATTCATTACCTTTACAAGCGATTTCTTGGTCACCTTTAAACTCTACTATATGTGCTGTATTTCAACCTAGATCTACATTGTTTTCATCTACTGGAGTTACATCAATTAATCCATCAGTTTTAGGTTATCATAGTGCTTTACCATGGGGATATGCTCATTCATCTTCAGCTAGGATTGGATCTCCAATTACAGAACTTACACCTTCAAGTTCTTCAACGAATTTGTACATGAGTAAAAAGAGTGCAATAGGATTATCTGGCAGTTTTACTCCAGCATCACGAAGAAATGAAGATGGGTTTGGTATGTCCAAAGCATTTGAGCCACCAAAGTCTCCATTTTCTACAAGAAGGTCAATTGAAAGGCCTGGTAATATTAATATTGGAAGTGGATCACCTTTAGTTCAATCTGCTATTAATACTCCTGCACCATTACAAAGTCCAGGAGGGTTATCATTTACACCGTCTCAAGCATCAGTTCAACTACCTACATCTGATATTGATGAAAAGAAAGCTTTTGAATATATTGCTACACATTATCGATATAGTTTTAATCCTTGTACTAAGAGACCAACAGAAGAAGAATGGAGTCAATCATTATTGAAAGTTTTAGAGCATAATGCACAAGTAGCCTTTGATGCAAGATGTTATGATATTGGACAGACTTGGGCTATAATTAGAATGGCATTGTATTGGGAGATGAGATTGAATCAATTAGAGTTTCAAAATGATGATTGGGATAGTGATTTAGATGAGTTTAGTGATGAAAGTGATATTGGAGGAGATTTATTTCCTGAAGAGTCGAATTTAAAGTTGATAGCTCTTACAACTGAACAACCTAAGACTATTTTAAAGAAAGAAAGCAGTTTATGTATTGATAGTAATGCAGATATTTTTGATACGAAATTTGTGAAATCAGCACGAAGTTCAATACATGAAGTTGATATTACTATTGATGCACAAGATGACAGAAAGAGGATTACAGGAATGCATTTAAAAGAAAAATATGATACAACAGAAAAAGTAGCAGCACCTTGGAAAAGTCGTGATTTAGTTAAAAAGGCTATTGAATATTATCTTGATCTTGGTAATATTCAACAAGTAGCTACATTAGCTATGATTACATCACAATATATGAGATTTGATGATAGAAAGCTTACAGAATGGGTTGATTGTTATATTGAGATGCTTCATAGACACAGATTATTTGTTACATCAGCATTTATAATAAAAACAGTAAATCTTCCGAAGATTTCAAGTATGGGACAAGTTAATGCTGAAATTACAGTTAGTTGTGCTAGTTGTGGTAAACAATTAACTATTGAAAAGGGTATAAGTTCTAAGATTTCAGGAGTTTGGGAATGTGAGAATTGTAATAAAAAGATTGGACAATGTGTATATTGTCATATGACATGTTCTGGGCGTATAGTTTATAGTGCAGCATGTGGACATTTTGGACATCGTAAATGTTTTGAGAAGTGGCTTTTTGATGAACAAATGAATTCATGTCCAGCAGGATGTGGTAGTCATTTGTTTCCTGGATTTTAAATGGATGTATTAAGAATAAAGATATTAAGGAATAATGACATATTAAAGTATATAAAAGTTACATAATTATGTATTCCATCACGGAGTATATCCTAAAACGGTATAGTCTATTTTTGCATCATATTATATAAAATGCGATAATATCTCTTATCTTCCTCTTTAACACCTCAAACATGTCAAATAAGCTAGAATCTATAAAATACAATATTCAAGAGAATAAACTTGATGTTTTGAATCAACTTTTATTACCACATTCAACTGAATATGTAAGTGTTAAAGATAGTAAAGATGGATATGACGCAATTAAGAAAATGATTGTAAGAGGAGCACCAGCAATTGCAATTGTTGCTATTTTATCATTAACAGTTGAATTAGGATCGAAAGAATTTGAAAGTACTGAAGATTCTGTTAAATTTATTGAAGAAAGTCTTGATTATCTTTATAAATCTCGACCAACAGCTGTAAATTTAGGTGATGCTATAAGTAAGGTAAAAGTGGTTCTTAAGACAGAGACTTTTGGTTCAAGTGAGGATGTTATTGATAGATATACTAAGTTATCAATTGATATGCTAAAGGAAGATTTGAAAGCAAATAAAGCAATTGGTGATTATGGAGCTGATTTGTTTGAAGGTAAGAAGTTAAATATTGTAACTATATGTAATACAGGATCATTAGCTACAGCAGGATATGGTACAGCATTAGGAGTTATTAGATCATTATTTGAAAGAGATCAAATTGAACAAGTATATGCTTTAGAGACAAGACCATATCTTCAAGGTGCAAGACTTACAGCATATGAATTAGTAACAGAGAAGATTCCTAGTACATTAATATGTGATTCTATGGCAGCAGCGTTAATGAGATCTAAAAAGATAGATGGTGTTATTGTTGGTGCTGATAGAGTTGCAGCAAATGGAGATACTGCTAATAAGATTGGAACTTATGAATTAGCTATTATAGCTAAGTATCATAATGTTAAATTTTATGTAGCAGCACCTACAACATCTATTGATCTTAATACACCAAATGGAGAAGCTATACCTATTGAATTAAGAGCAGCAGAAGAGTTAAGACAAGTTCAAGGACAATCAATTGCACCTGAGATAGATGTATGGAATCCATCATTTGATGTTACACCTAGTAGTTTAATAGATGGTATTATTACAGAGAGGGGGGTGATTAAGGCAAAGGATGGTGTGTATGATTTGAAGTGATGGATACATTCACTGTTAAGTGAATGTATTGACGCTGATACTGGTACATTCACTGTTAAGTGAATGTATTTACACTGATACTGACACTGACACTGTTAAGTGAATGTATTCACACTGATACTGACACTGACACTGTTGAGTGAATGTATTGACACTGATACTGGATACATTCACTTAACAGTGAATGTATTTAAACTATTCTGTCGATATTAATACATTCACTTAACAGTAAATGTATCAACACAATATTAAATTTCTATATAAACAATATCTTTAAAATATGTTGATTACTAACCCAACTTCACCTTCACCACCACAATGATTCAACTCATTTATAGAATACCTCATACATTTAATAAATTATTCATAAATAAACTCTATAGAAATGCATCGAATTTATCAAAATTACGTAATATTGGTATAATTGCACATATCGATGCTGGAAAAACAACAACAACAGAACGAATGCTTTTCGTAAGTGGTTATTCAAATTATTTAGGTAATGTAGATACAGGTGATACTGTTATGGATTATTTACCTGCTGAAAGAGAAAGAGGTATTACAATTGGAGCAGCTGCTATAACATTTGATTGGAATGGTAAACGTATAAATCTTATTGATACACCAGGACATGCAGATTTTTCATTTGAAGTAACAAGATCATTACGCGTTTTAGATGGTGCTGTTACTATTTTAGATGCTGTTGCTGGTGTAGAAGCACAAACAGAAAAAGTATGGAAACAAGCAAATGAATGGAAAATACCAAGAGTTGTATATGTAAATAAAATGGATAGAGCTGGTGCTGGATTCGGTAGAACAGTAAGAGAAGTTGCTTTAAGACTTAAAGTTATGCCTGCTATTATATCTTTACCTTATTTTGAAGGTGATATGGAATTTAAAGGTATTATAGATGTTATAGATAAAAAATTACTGGTATGGAAAGATGGTAAAATATCAGTTAGTGATATTGATTCATCATTCAAAGATTATGAAGAACTTTGTAATGCACGTTCAGCATTAGTTGATACACTTAGTTTTAATGATGACGTAATGAATCAATTTTTAGAGATAGAGGATTCTATGTTAATAGAATCTAAACTTTTACGTGAAGCATTGAAAGAAGGTACATTATCACATCAACTTGTACCTGTTCTATGTGGATCAAGTTTTAAAAATATAGGTGTTGAAACATTATTAGATGCAGTTGTTAGTTATTTACCTGCACCAGATGAAGCTGATACTTCTATGAATAGAGCAATAAAGAGCAAGAATGTTTCATCAAAAAGGAAGAATGATTTGTCAGCATTAGCATTTAAAGTAGTTAATGATGAAAAGAGAGGTACTATGGTATTTTTTAGAGTTTATAATGGAGCAGTGACAAGAGGTCATCAAGTGTATAATGTGACTACACAAAAGACAGAAAGAGTAACAAGTGTGTTTAAAATGTATGCTAATGAACCAAAGAATGTTGATAATATATCTGAAGGTGATATAGGAGTTCTTATGGGTTCAGAATATATAAGAACAGGAGACACATTGACGAAAAAGGCAAAAGAAATACTTCCCGATATTCCTATACCAGAATCAGTATTTATGGTATCAGTTGAACCAGAATCAGTATCTAGTGAACGTGATATGCATAAGGCTATTGATATTCTTCTTAGAGAAGATCCTAGTTTAAAAGTTACTAAGGATGAAGAGACTGGACAATTACTTCTTGGCGGAATGGGTGAGCTTCATCTTGAAATTGCTATGAATAGAATTGGAGATTTAAAGGGAAAGGCTAATACTGGAAAGATTGAAATTGCATATAAAGAGAATATAAGTGGTACTTCTGAACAATTT
Organism: Tortispora sangerardonensis; assembly: GCA_030566855.1. Classification (NCBI taxonomy): domain Eukaryota; kingdom Fungi; phylum Ascomycota; class Trigonopsidomycetes; order Trigonopsidales; family Trigonopsidaceae; genus Tortispora; species Tortispora sangerardonensis. The sequence continues at coordinate 60,652 of JAKUBJ010000018.1, read as the reverse complement.
TTAAGTACAGAAGGTGTTGCTACTGCTTGCGTTTCTGTTGAAATTTATAAAGATGAAAAGAACTTAATTAGTCTTTCAGATGGCAATTATGTTATTATAGAAAAATTTAAAGCTTTACAAATTACTGAAGAACGTGTCAAGCTTGCAGTGACAGGAGCTACAGGAGCAGCGGTCTCATGTGGACCATTAGGTTTTCCACTTCATAATGTTTTGGTTAGAGTTCATAGTATTGAAGTTGCAGATGATAGTGATAAAGCATCAGAGATTAATGTTGCAGTACGTCAAGCTACAATTGAAGCATTAAAGTCAGTAACTGGAAGAATTATTGAACCGGTAATGAATGTTGATATAACAGTTGATGAAGATAATATTGGTAGTATATTGACAGATCTTGCAGGAAGAAATGGACATGTGAAAGAATTAGAAGAAGTTTTAAGTGATGAAGGTAATGAATCACTTCAGAATGTATATATACCTCCTGATTTTACTATGTATATGAGTCAAGGAGCTGATAAGGGGAAGAAGACAGTAAAGGCGGAAGTACCATTACGTACTATGTTAGGATACTTAAAGTTTCTACGAAGTAGTACACAAGGAAGAGGAGTTTACAGTATGCAATTTTGTGAATTTTCTGAAGTTCCTAAAGAGCTTGAGAATGAGTTGATTGAGGTACGTAAGTTACGAGGGTATTGAAGGAGTCTCGAGTCGTGAGTCGTTAGTCGCGTGGGAGTAACGTGGGAGTAAAGTGTGAATAAAGTGAGAGGGAGTAACGTGAGAGTGATATACTGGATTGAGTTGTTGCCAAATGTGATATACCATATACGAAAGCAGCGGTAACATAACTTCTTTAAAGCGTTGTAACAGGGTAACTAATGGGTCAAGGGTTTCCGTAGTGTGATAGAAGTATTTATGTGAGTACATAAGGAAAGACCATGTTCTCTTTGATTGATTTGACCTGAAAGAAACCGAATACAATATCAATTGTAGAACAATATGAGTGAAATGGAAAATAAAGAAGTAAAAAATGAAGGCGAAGGAGAGTTAAAAACGAGAGTTTTCTTAGGAAATATTAGCTTTGCAACAACAGAAAAGGATATTGAAGAATTGTTGTCAGGATACTCAGTAAAAGGGATCAATATTGCAACAACAAGTTATAAACGTAAGAATACTTCATTAGGGTATGCATTTATTGAATTTGAAGATATTGAAGGAGCACAAAAGGCTATTTCTGAATTAAATGGTACATCATTCCTTGATAGAACAATTGAAGTATGCGTTGCAAGAGAAAAAAGAAAGACAAGAAGAGTAAAGAAGAACTTTGTTAAACAAGATAAAATGGAAGAAGTTATGATTGATAGTGCTACAACATTAGTTAATACAGATGAAGAAGAAGAGCAAGAAGGAGGAGCGAAAGAGAATAAAAGGAATGGGTATAGAAATAAAACAACATTAAGTGATAGAACAATGTTTGTATCGAATATTGATTATCAATCAACTGAAGATGAATTGAATGACTTTTTAAAGGGAATTGGTATTGAAGCTTATAAAGTGAATATTCCTAGAAGGTTTGTACCATATGTAGTTCTTAAGAAGATCAAGAGTAGAGGAGAAAGAATAAATGGAAGAGGATTTGCATTTGTTGAATTTTCAACAGAGGAAGAACTAAATAAAGCTGTTGAAGTTGTTAATGGCAAAGAGTTTAAAGAAAGAGTACTTTCTGCAACAATTGCATTTGAGTCTGAGAAGAAGGATGAGAAATCGATTGAGAAAGAAGAAACAATTGATAAAATTGAATGTGATGAGCAAATATCTTCAACTGACGAGAAATTATCATTAGAACAGATGACATTGGATGAACATGTGAGTCCAATTGAGCAAACTAATACCGATGTCGATATAGAAGTATCTTAATTGGCAAAAACATGGTTCGAAGATGAAGCTTCAAGTAGACAAACCCGATTAAAGTATTGATCAAAAAAGGAAATAAAAAGTATTACAAAATTTTGTGTTACTTTTTATATAATTTTTTTTGTTATCTTTTTACTTTTAACAAGCTTAAAAAGGAAATCATAATAGCTAACTTTTTCTTAACAAATGTACAATTTAGATAAATAATCGAAAAAGGTAATGTATTACGTGAGTATGACCTAGAGCAGTATCTTATTCCCTGACCTTCTAAGAGGTCGGTCTACGTCTATATATATAGTGCTAGGGTTCAGGGTTAGTACCTGTTCCCTATGCTTCGGATGCTAGTTCCGCAGCAGAGGGAGTTGGCGCTGTGGCCGATTGTATTACAGGTAATTCATAAATAAAATCAGATAACGGGTTACCCGGCAATATAAGTTATATTTAAAAAAAACTTTAAATATTATTTTAGAATTTTTAGATTTATTTCTTATTGTTTAATTGTTTCATTAATGAACCTATAATAGTGACGTAAATTTGCTCGAAATTGAAGTAGGAATCACTAATTTAGCTATATTTGCTCAAATTATTAAAAGTATAGTAAAAGGTACAGAAAAGAAGCGTGATAATCGCTGATACCGCAGGTAACGGAAAAAAAAGAATACATTTCCAGGTTCTTCCGTAGACAATCGAAAAAACTCACGGCCGTAGAAAAATAAAGATATTTTACCTATATAGTAGATCCAGACAAAAGATAATTTTTGAGCAAATATAGCTAAACTATTGATTGTTCATAAATCGCATTTTAGTACATGTAGCGAACGACTTTTGAGCATATTACTTGCCCTTTTCGGTAATATAATATATCATGTGTCTAGTAAAGATTTCATTTGTGTGATAGATTAAATCTATAAATAAGAGGGTAGAATCCCAATTTCAGGGTTCTTGATTTTATCTATTTTACTTTCGAAAAAGAAAGGGGTTTATAGTCATTAAAAAGTTTTGTATATATAATAGCTATTAAAGATGGACCACATGGATCATATGGAAACGACTACATCTGCAGTTATGAATATGGCATCAACTACAGCAAGCGGTATGATGAATATGGCAAGTACTGCTACATCAGCAATGGCAGCAGCTACATCATCCGCAAGTATGAGTATGAGTATGGGATCAAGTTCTTCATGTAAAATTAGTATGATGTGGAATTGGTATACTATTGATGCTTGTTTTATTGCTAGAAGTTGGCACGTTACATCTAAGTCAATGTTCGCAGGAACATGTATTGGTGTATTTTTAATGGCATTTACAACTGTTGGTGTAAACAGAGCAATTAGAGAATTTGAGAAATATATAGCTAAATCACGTCTTGCTGAAGTTCAAGAAAAGAGAGCTCTTAATAGTAATACTGCTGGCTCAACTTCAACTGATGGTAAAGATATGCCAATTAATGAACGTCAACTTGATGATAGTGCACCTGTTGCTGGTGGATTTATGAGTACTTCTAAGTTTTTCTCTAGTTTTATGTCTCCTGGTGATAAGATTTACCCAGCATTATGGCAACAATTGTTTAAAGCATTTTTGTATGGATGTTATGTTGCAGGTTCATACTTTTGTATGCTTTTAGGAATGTACTACAATGGTTATATTCTTATTACTTTATTCCTTGGATTTATGATTGGACATTTTGTATTCACATATGAACCAGTAGTTGAAAGTAATCGAGGTGCTGATAAGAATGAAGGATGTTGTTGTTAATTAGATTAATGAAGTTAAGTTAATACATGATTTACAAGTAGACTTAGTAGATGAATCTCAATTAGAGACATCAAATCTTATAGACTTCATAGTTTACTTCCTACGTAAACTATATATCCCAATATACGTGAACAATCTATACTTGAACTGCTTACCTTCGCGCTTAGTCTCGCGAATACAGATCGATCGTCTTCTTGCAGATCATTCTTTCTTCAATTCAACTATTCACTTTTACACGCCTACACTACTCATTTTACACTTTGCACATACTTTTCTTCTCATATTCTCATCACCACACACTCTTTTAATCTTTTATACTCTACACTTTCAGTCATTTTACATCAAAAGTACCGAGTTTCTGCCTTGTCCACTTAACCCGCCCAGCTATTTTTAAACCTTAATTACCGCACCCACAAACACTATACACTTTCTTTTTTGTTTTTATTTTTGGTTTTTCTATTATTGCTTTCTTTCATTTTTTTTTTGATATACAAAAAACACGATTTTTTGTTGTTTTTTTTTCGGGCAAGAATTTTGTTATAAAAAAACAGTCAAAAAAGTACTCTTTTTAAATCTTCAATTCTCCCTTCCCAAAAAGAAACTCGGGTTTTTGCTCTCTTTGTTTATATTTTGAAATCATTACCAAAAAATACAACAAAAAATGTCATTTGTTTACTTATTTCTCTTTTTCAATTTAATAAATTACGTAATAGCTGATTTATCATTATGTTCGACACAAAATACTGGTGAATTTAAAGCTTTTTATAATTATATGTCAAATGGTTATTGTTCCGACTCTTGTGCTGGCTATGCTTTCGCGATCGTACAATCAAGTAATTGCTATTGTTCAAATGATGCCCCAGGTACAACAACTGACTTATCTGATTGTGATACAGATTGCCCGGGTTATCCATATGAAAAATGCGCTTCAAGTGGGTTATATGGTTATATAGCATTAGGCGTACCTTCAGGAACAGCATCTTCTGAATCTTCAACTACCAGTGAATCATCTAGTGAATCAACATCTGAGTCTGAAGATAGTACTTCTTCAGATGAAACTAGTAATAGTACTCCTACATCCGAAGATTCTACCGAAGATTCTCCTACGCCGACTGTTTTAACAACTGTTGGTCTATCAACATCGATATCTTTTGTAACTGTTAGTGGCACAGATGGTCCTAGTATTATAATAGTTACTAGATCTATATATCCTACTGTTACTGTAACACCTAGTGGCACAGTACAATCAGACCCTTCAGAAACATCTTCACATAATAATGCATCTGGATCACAATCTGCACAATCTAATTCTCCTGATGCAACAACTTCTTCTTCTAATTCGTTTTGGGATGATACTGCTAAAGTAGCAGGTACTTTTGCTGCCGTGGGTGTAGTAATTCTTGCATTAATTGCTGCTTTAATATTCTTTTTATGGAGAAGAAGAAGACGTAATAATTCAGACCCTTATTCTAAGGGTTCTGAATCTCCGATCGCTGATAGTATTATGCACGATGCTGATATATCAGGTAAAACTTTAGTATATAGACCTCCAGATCCTTCTTCGAGAATTGGACATTCTGCATATAATAATGGTCTTGGCGCAACTGCCCAAAATAATGACTCTCTAAATAGAGAAAAATCTCAAAGTACTTTAGGTAGATCATCATCTGGTACTTTATCAATGAAGAATCGTCAATCTGGCGAATATACTTTACCTATGCCTCCAGGTTTAGGAGTAACAAATTTGTCTCCTATACCTTCTTCAGAAAATGACTCACATGCTGATAATCGTTATGATCCTAGATCAATGGTTATGATGCAATGGGGTGAAAATGTTAGTAAACCTTCTTTAGATGAAAACCATTCAACAAGACGTGTATTAAGAGTTACTAATCCTGATGGTGACAATTATGAAGCTGGTGATTCTGATGATTCTGATGATTCTGATGATGATGTAATAGAATCTGATGATGAACCAACATTACCTGCTTTTCTTAATAAGTCAGTATGACAAGGTATATGATCTTTTTGGGTTTGGCTGCATTATCACTTATATAAATATGATTATCATTATTATCGTAAGAGTAGCTGCATTAGCAGCTCTGTGTAATAACCAAGTAGCTGTGTCAGCAGCTACTTGTATACTCGTCTACAGTGTTAGTTCACTGAATTTGAATCAGTATTAGTCCACTACATTTGCATGTATGCTGCGCTCAGTGCGCTCACTGCGTTCGCACACTTCACTCAATAAGCAGCTTCATTATCATCATCAACATCCTCAAAATCTTCTCCATCATCAAAATACTTCTCAGCATTATAATCACCCTCTTCATCTTCATCAAAATCATCTTCATCTTCAATAGATTTATTATCATCATCTCCATCATCTTCATTACCATCTTCTGCTTTCATATCAATATTATCCAAATCAAGTAACTTCATCTTCTCAGAATCATCAAGAAAGTCTCTATACTTTCTCTTTTTACTTGCTTTATTAACTTCATTTAACCCTATTACTTTATGTAATTCAATAGGAAACATTTCTGAATAATAAGGAAAACTCTTCTGTAATAGATCACGTTTACTTGTTGCAGATTGTGATAGATACTTATCTGAATACCTTTTTATTCCATCTCCTAAACCTTCATTATATTTACCCTTTTTCTGACTTTTTGAATCATTCGCTTTTGGATGATAAAATGGTCCTTGCCGAATATTTTCTCTTACTCTTACAAAGAAGCGACCTGCTGATGTTTCTTCATCTTTTGCTGTTACTGAATCCGTTACTAAAATCAGTTTTGAAGCTTCAGCATCGGTCGTAGTTAATTTTGGTTCTGGCATTACGCCAAGACCAAAACTTTGTCTTCTTCTTTGCATAATAAAAGAACAAGAAGTAAAGAATCAATTCAGCACATGATCGCAAAATTGTAAAATAAAATTATAACCCTATAGTAATGTAATATGTCAACAGTAATAAAAGCATATAGGGCTTAGGCGATACACATACTCGGGATCATTCGATTTTTATCTTTTACCACAAAAATGAATAAAAGATATATTTATCAAACAATACGATTATCACATAATCATGCAAGAGCATTGACAGAAACAGAAAAAGCAAACCTTGATAAACTTATAAGGGTAGACCAAGCAGGTGAGTTGGCTGCAGATCTAATATACCGTGGACAATATGCAGTTCTATCGAGAACAAGACCAGAACTTGAACCAGTATTAAAACATATGTGGGAACAAGAAATTCATCATAGAAAGACATTTAATGAACTTCAGAATCAATATAGAGTTCGACCAAGTTTGTTAACACCTTTATGGAAAGTAATGGCTACTTCATTAGGTGTAGGTACAGCCTTGATGGGTAAGGAAGCAGCAATGGCATGTACTGAAGCAGTAGAAACAGTAATTGGAGGTCATTATAATGAACAATTAAGAATGCTTCAAAAATTACCAGAATCAAAGGAATTAAGTGACTTACAAAATACAGTAAGTCAATTCAGAGATGATGAATTAGAGCATTTAGATACTGCAGTAGAACATGATTCTGCACTTGCTAGACCTTATTGGTTGTTAACAGAAGTAATAAAGAATGGTTGTAGAGTAGCAATCGGTATTGCAAAGAGTGTATAATTAGGTTGTTGAGATAAAGGCACTGACTAAGATGTTGAATCAGCTAGTACAACTCCTGGTGTAATTGTACCATTAAAAGCTTCATTAAAAGCCTTATTAACTTCTTCATTCCATGGACCTAAATGTCCTAAACGACTGTGTTCATGTAGTCTTTGTAAAATTACCTTTCTCATATTAATCATACCTAATTCAGTTATTGATGATCCATCAAGTAATCTTTCCATAACTTTAGGCATTTTAGTTAATGCAGAAATACCAGCAGCACTGAATGTTAATGCTACACATAATTCCAATAAAGTATCTAAACTAAATCTAAGAAATACTTGTGAATCAGGTGTAGTAAGTGCAAGTGTATGAGGATGAGAATATAAGTTCATGTAAACAGGTACTAGATTTGCAGATTTCAAAGGATCAAGAACAGTTTTAATATATTTTGAACCAGCAGGTAATAATGCAATAAGTTCTGGATCAACTTTTGCAAGAAATAAAGCCGTTGAATCCTTTGGAGTAGATGGTAAAGATTCAAATATATGATATTGATCATCTAATGTTCTAAAAGCAGTTTTATCATTTCTTGATAATCCAATTAGAAACAATGCAGCACTTGTTTGTAATGTATGTGCGATTAAACCATCAGATTGACCTTGAAAATATTCAACGATCTTTTTTGAAATTATAAGTAATGAAGAATTAAATAAATCAGCAGGATGTTTCTTTGATACTAAATGAATATAAAATTCAAGTATATTAATAAGAAATAAAGGATCTTCACATTGTTCAATTGCATCAAATGATGGTAAATATGATTCATAATCAATAAGTTCTGCAACATCTGAAATATGATCTATATCAACAACTAATGATTCAACAATTGACATACAACGTGCTTGTTGTATAGCAGAACCATTCTTAAGTTCAAGTAATATAGTAAAACATTCATTAGAAAGAATACGTTTTCTTACTAATTCACCTGTAGCAAGAATCTTAATAGCCTTTTCATAAGAAGATGCAACAACTTCAGTTGAATCAATTAGCATCTTAAGCATTTCAAGTAAAATAGGACTATTAGCAACAATATCAGGAGGACTTGCACGAGATATAATTGATGCACATACTGGTCCAAGATCTTCATCACTAAGTCCTATAGTTAATGAACTTCCAAGTATATCATATGCTTCCATATAAGAACCACTAAACAATCTTGCTAAAAGAGTAGACAATTCCTTTGAGTATATAGAAATTAAAGGTTTCAAATAAGGCCAAAGTGTTGCTGCTTGATTAGAAGAAACCATAAGAGCATAATTATCAATGATTTGTAAATCAAGTTCTAATGAACCATTATTGACATTCTTTAAATGATCAATCAAAGGTGTGACGTCATTTGGTTCAATAATTTCCATATTGAAATGCAGTTGAAAGAATTATAAGAAGCAAAAGAAGGCGTAAGTCAGAATGTAATCGAAGGCGATATCGATCACATGGTCGATATTATGGGGAAATATCAGCCGCGTAGTTGTTATGGTAACATTTTCAGATCTTGTGCAAATATTGAATTGCACCGAGACAAATATATTCAATTTCGACAAATATATAGACAAATTTGTGCTCATGGTATTGATAATTTATGGTTCAGAGACTGGCAATTCAATCGATTATGCAGAACAGTTGTCAAGAAGATTAAGAAGGTTAGGTATTGATTCAACTACAGGATCATTGAATGTACTTGGACCACAAATATCTACATCTGAATATGCAGTCTTCTTAATATCAACAACTGGACAAGGTGAAGTGCCTAGAAATTGTAAAGAGTATTGGAATACACTTTTAAAGAAATCAATACCAAAGACATATTTTGAAAAATTGAAATTTGCTACTTTTGGACTCGGTGATTCCTCATATATCAAATTCAATTTCGCTATAAAGAAACTCCATGTAAGATTATTACAATTAGGAGCTAAAGAATTCAGTTTCAGAGTTGAAGCTGATGAATTAGATAATCCACAAGCTGCATTTGATTATTGGTCAGATTCAGTATGTTCATATTTCTCTTCAATAACTTCTTCTACTGAAATATGGCCAAATGATCAAATAATGCCACCAAAGTATCCTTTAATTATAAGAAATGACAAGCAAAAAAGGTTAGCTCCAGATGCACAAGTTTCAAGAAATTTGATTGGGAGGATAGTGAAAAATCAAAGAATTACATCTGAAGATCATTTCCAAGATGTAAGAGTTATATCCATAAAGTTAGAATCAGCTGAATCTATTTTACCTGGTGATTCATTAGTAATATATCCTGAAAATGATCCAAATAATGTACAAGCTTTACTTGAATCACAAGGATGGGAATCAATTGCTGATAATGTAGTAGATATAGATATAAAGTTTTGGTCAGATATCAAACCTGTTCATCCTTTAACTTTAAGATCTTTATTAACACATCATTTAGATATAATGTCAATACCAAAAGCTAGCTTTTTCGAAATTGCAAGGTTCTTTTCAGATGAAAATGATTCACCAGATGGAAGAGAAAAAGAAAAATTGACAGAATTTTCAACTACTGAAGGACAAGAAGATCTTTATAATTATGCAAATAGACCAAGAAGATCAATATTAGAGACAATTCTTGAATTTGAGAGTCTTAAAATACCAATAGAGTATTTATTAGAACTTATACCACTTTTAAGACCAAGAATGTTTTCAATTGCATCAATATCAATAGATTCAACTATTGATCTTGTTATTGGTATTGTTAAATATAAAACAATACTTAGAAGAATAAGAAAAGGTGTATGTACAGATTGGTTATCACAACTCGAACCTGGGAAAGGTATTAGTTATACAATTTCCAAATCATCCTTTAAAATACCAGATTCAAATACTCCTATTATAATGATAGCACCAGGAACAGGTGTTGCACCTATGAGATCTTTAATTCAGTATCGACAGAATCAAAATGAGACACATATTGCAAAACATGTACTTATATTTGGATGTCGATATAATGATAAAGACAAGTTATTTCATGAAGAATGGCAACAGATAATAGATTCAGGATTTCCTTTAGAAGTAGTATATGCTATATCTCGTGAAGAACCAAAACAGTATGTTCAAAATGCACTTCTTGAACATAGTAAAGAAATTGGAGATTTAATAGTGAAAGAGAATGGATCAGTTTTTGTTTGTGGATCATCAGGAGCTATGCCTAGACAAGTTAGAGACACATTATTAGCGATATTTAATAAACAAGGTATGAGTGATGATGAAAGTATTAGATATTTGAATAATATGGAAAAGAGTAAGAGGTATACTCAAGATACGTGGTAATTAACCAGGTTCTAATTGATCTGTTTCTACCTTTTCTGATTTTCTCTTTCTAGCAGATTCTTTCAAATTATCCCATCTTGCTTTCATTCTATTATACTGAACTTTTGTTTTACTTAATTCCATCTGAACTGAATCTAATTCCTTTTCCATTTCGGATGTTTTAAGTTTAATTACAGAATGTAAATCATTCTTTAATTGAAGTACAGTTGTTGTTACCATTTCTCTTTCCTTACTTAACAAGATCTCATAAGCACGTACACGAGCAGTAAGTTCAGAAACAGAACCTCTTAAAGCAGAATTTTCAATAGCTAATTCTTCTGGACTTTTTGAAGATTTTGGTATAACATAAAAGCTATCAGGTTGTGAATCTTTTGATTTAAGATCAGGATTTGACATTTTCTTATTATTTGTAATAGAAGTTTGACTTTGAGCGGAGATATTTGTCAATTTTCTGTTTAAATTTAATAAGAATTTATCGAATATTTCATCTATTGGTTTCTTACTACCGATATTTCTTGCAGAAACTAAGGTTTGTTGTACTGTACCAGTCGGAGTTCTAAAGTTTGATTGATTTTCAAGTTTCTCAGACTTGTCAGACTTGTCAACCTTGTCGGGTTTCTCCAACTTATCAAGATTGTCAAAATTTTCAGGTTGTTTTGAAAGATCATTAGAAATCTTAATATAATTATTCTTCATACTTTCTAGCATTTGACGTGCCATTGGATCAGTTGATGAATCATAAGCTCTTTGTAATTGATCTGCAGCCAATTGATTCAATCTTGCAGCTTTAGATAAATCTCCATTTAAGAGCGCTTTATCAGCTTGTTTAGCTAACTGATGAGCTGTATGTAATGATGATCTTGGATCTGTTTGAGACATAATTGTGGAGAAGTGATCTGTGGCCAATTCAAGGTAAATGTAAATAAATAGACCTATATATTATTATTATGTAATACATACAAAAGTAATATAGGGCTATACACTATTGCACGTAAAATTGATTCACCAAACACTTAACAATTGACATATTCAAGTCAAAATGAAGAGATGGCTTTATTTTACTGATGAATCTATTGAAGAACTTAGTGATGGGTCTGAACAATTGAATGATACATTTGAACAATTGATACTTGCAGGTGATACATCATCTATATCATCATTCTTTTTTGAACTTATACATAGTTATATTCTCGATCGACTTGTTGAAGAATATATTATTGAATTTCTTAATAATTCAATAGTTTTAAAATCTGATGAATCATTATTAAATATCGAAGAATTATTGATAGATGTATTTAATTTTTTTTCAAGTTATGATAAAATTACTCCTGTTATTAGCAAATTGAATATCAAAAGTTCAATACTTATACAATTACTTGATTTTGATCTTTTAAAAATCGTTTTTCCGAAAATGGCTACACTTACCGTCCGAGCAAATACTTCTTTAAAGTATAGACAAAGAAGATTTAATCTTTTAAGAGAAGAATCTGAAGGTTATGCAAAGTTTATATCAACAATTAAGGTATACTCAAATAATCGAATTACATCTGATTCTGCAACAAAAGTATATGAAATATTAAAGATTCATATTGGTGTATTTGATTTAGATCCAAATAGATGTTTAGATATATTACTTGAATTATATTTATTCAATATAGCTCAACATAATAATTATTATTTATCTTTATTAAAAGCATCAGATTGGTGGTCAAATTCTGATCCTGTTACTTCTTTTAACAATTTAAATTCTGATAAGGGTTCTTCACAGGCTTCTATTTTAATGTTTCTTGTTAAACGGAATTTAGAATCTTCAAAAATTTCACCAAGAACTGTCTATCTTATGGTATCTATTTTGGTGGTATCTGGATTTGTTTCTTTTGCTTCTATATGGAATAGTATATGTTCTGATCAAGAAGTATTTAAACAATTAAAAGTTGATTATGAGAATGAACAGCAAAAGCAAGAAGATTCTTCATTATCTTCAGCTTTGGCAATGGCTGCTCCTTTAAATGATGATGATTATAGTGATAATGAACATTACGAGAAACCTGAAAATCATATAACCAATGATATAAAGGAGAAACAAATTGATCAACAAGCTTCATCTTTAAAAAGTACAAAAGAATCTATAGAATTCTTTATAGAAACTTTACTTACTGTTGGAGGATTTTGGGAAACTTATTATATTTTCACTTCTTATCCTTACCTTTTAAATTCTTCCTTTTCACCTTTGATTTGTCGTATGATTAACAATCTTACACATGATCTTCGAAATGAAACAGTACGTATTAAAAAGAAATCTTCTTCAAAATATCCATATCCAAGATTGTTTCCTATAACAGAAGGATTCCCTACAATTGATGATCCTGGTTTCTTTTATTCTGAATGGAGTAAGAATTTACCTAAAGTAACAACATTGGATGATTTTAAAACAATTGTTACTCCCTTTATTGGTATAATTAGCTCTTCATTAGCAGCGAATGGTGCAACATTTGTTTCATTCTGTCGATTGGTTTATCAATATATACAAGATGATTTATCAGAAGAATCACAAAAATATTGGTTTCAATATATTAGAACATATTTAGCAGTACCATTTTCATGTTTAGATGGACAATATCAAGCATCTGAAGCATTTTTTGAATGTTTAAATTGTTTCTCTTATGAACAAAGATATTCATTCTATGGTGAATGGATTTTGTCGTATGTTAAGAATGACAGAATAGCTAAACTGAGTCATGGAAAAGCAGAGAAGGAAACAAAGAATATTCTAAAAAGACTTTCAAAGACAAATGTTACAGAAATGTCAAGAAAATTAGCATACCTATCTTATTCTAATCCTATTGCTGTTTTTACAACAGTTGTTAGTCAAGTTGAAAGTTATGATAATTTATCAGATCTTATTCTAAAAGCTTCAAACTTCTTTAATAGAATGGGATTTGATGTTATTTCATTTGTTATTCTTAATCAACTTTCTTCCAATAGAAATAGATTACAAGGTGATGGTATGAAACAAAGAAAATGGTTACAATCACTTGCACTGTTTACTGGAAAGCTTCTTGGCATTTCACAATCAATGGATTCTACTAATATATTAAGATATATTAGTAAGAAACTTACAGTTGGTGATGATTCAGATATTCTTATTTTACAAGAAATTATAGAGAATATGACTGGAATATCTACATCAAGAGATTATACAGAGATTCAATTGAAAGCATTAGAAGGAGGAGAATTAATGAGAGCAATAATTGTTAATTCAGTATCAAAAGTTGTTGATAATTTATCTACAAAAAGACTTACTACAGTGTTACATGAATCTAACCTTGCTGGACTATTATTTATTCTTCTTTCTAAAATTAGAGAAACATGCGTCTTTAAGAGTAATAGAGGAGGTAATCATGTGAAAGTACTCTCAACACAGCAAGACGAGATACATAGAGTTTATTGTCAATTTATTGAACTTTTGAATTATGGTATGATTGTGTTTAATGAAGAGTATAATCTTCCTAATGTGACAGAATTAGTTTTAGAGTATGGAATACCATTTTGGAGTGCAATTGCTATTTCTAGAAACAAAATGATTGAAACATGGATTGAAAATGACGGAGAAAGTAGTGGAGAATTTGAGGCGCTTACAATATTTGATGAATGTGAAAATATTAATAAAAGGTTTTTTTATATATTTTGGATACTGGAAATATCGGATCTTTACTGCCCTTCTAGGATGTACAGCGTATGTAAGGAAAAGCTCACGAGTAATAGGAAAAGCCGTGAGAGCCAAGGTGGATATAGGACCGCGGAGTATTTCAGAGAGATTGAAAGCATTGAAAAAATTGGCAAAGCAGTTGAACGGGAAAAGCAAATTCTAACAGTTAGAAGTGTTAAAATTAAACTTTTAATGACTAAATGTATGAAAGAATGGATTGTTGGAGAGAAGTTATCAAGAAGAGATAGAAGAAAAGCAGTTACACAGATATTAAGACAATGTATACTGAAACGTTCAATTTTATCATATCGAGATGCGATATATTGCTCAAGATTTGTTATGACACTTCATGATATGAAGACTCCTAATTTTTCATTGGTTGAATACTTTGATATATTATTTTCAGTTGAGATTTTACAAACTATGATTAGTTCATGCACCATAGATGAGGCAGAAGCTTTTGGAGTTTTTATAAAGGGAACATTGGATACAATTAATGACTGGCTAACAGATGAAAGTCAGTATGAAAGTGAAGGTCTTGGAAAAAGCTCTGGGTTAGATAACAAAAGCCGGCTTCTCTTTGGGCTTGCAGTTAAATGGAAAGATGAGATTGATATAGATGATTTATTAACTCATTCAGATTTCAGAAAATGTGTATATGTGTGGCATAAGAGGCTCAAGGAGAGTATTATTAATAGCCTCAATGCTTACGAGTACATTACATTAAGGAATGCAATAAGCATTTTGAAGAAGTGTGGAGATAGATTTCCGATTGTGAAATGGCAAGGCGAAGATATATTAGAGGCGCTTAAAGGTATGCAAGAACGCGAGACACGAGAAGATCTTAAATTAGCTGGAGGGGCCTTAGTGAATCTAATGAAACGGTATGAAGATAAGTGGAAAAAGTCGTTAGATATTATAGGAGAGTCGGATGAAACAGTTAAAGATAGAGAGAAAGTTGTTGTTTTAGAAGAACGAAAGAAGGTATCATATGAAGAAGAAGTTCAAGTTCCAGTACGTCGAGAACGGCCTACAACTGTTGATACGGGAGTATTAAATTATGATGAAGCAGTTAATGAAAAAATGGATATTGATAATCTGGAAGAGACGTCACTGCAGAAAGATGAACCAGTAGAAAAAGACTCTGTTGAGCCAGAAGAAAAAGAAATGAGTCAAATGGATGAACCATTAACTAATGATATTACTGAATCTGTCGAAAGTATGGATGTGGATCTAGAAGACCTAAAAAAAGAAACTGATGATACTATTAAAGGGACTGAAGTTAAAGGAACGGAGAATGAGAGTATTAAAGAACAAACTTTAAAGAGGAAAACAGAAGAGCCTGAAGTTCGACGTACGTTAAGATCATCATCGAGAAGGAAAAGTGGATATTGACGAATCATAAAATGTAATGGATGATGACTATATTACTCTTCTTTTAATTAAGAAATAATGCAAACTGTAGAATTAATGTGATACGTAGGGCGATGTCTAAAAGGGTAAAAAAAAGTATTCTTTATGTAGAATTAAAGTTTAAGATGATCTACATATGAATAAGGGCCACCATTATAGTGTACCTGTTGATCCAAGCAACTAATCACTATTATTGGTTAATAGTAAATAGAGTTCAAATTTGACAGGAAATGGAAGGAAGTTTAATTACGATAAGGTTTTATTAAAAATTCTTCTTTATTTCTTTATTTTATTTCTTTATTCAATTTCTTAATGAGAATAGGAAAGGTAGCCGAGGGATGGCGGTAAACGGGAAATAAAGAGCGGGTTATAAGCACGAGAGCGAAATTTAACGAATATGAAGGGTGGATTGGCAAATCGATAAGAAGTGAATATTGAAGAAAAAGTAATTTTTATCAAGGATTAGAGTGAAAAGGATAGTAGCAAAAAGAATTCGATGGGCTATGATGACGTAGAGTATGACATAATTCTATTTTAAGAATATATGATGATATGAAAGGGAAATGATGTGGTATCATATGAAATGATAAGTCTTGGCAAAAGACAAGGATAGAACTAGAATCAAGAGACGATCGGTTATTGTAGGAGATAAAGTATATTAAATGAAAAGAATTAGAGAGAACAATAAAGACTGGCTAAGCAATTAAATTATAAGGTTTTATAATATATATGTAAAATGAGTACTAAATTGTAACGGCCATGAATGTCAAAAGGTGTCAAAATGAGGAGTGGAAGTGATATCCGATACACATTGAAAAGCTAATGAGGTGTTTTGTGTGATGAAGCTTGGTTTAATTAGTAGGAAAAAAAAGGCAAAGAAGAGAGGGGTGAAAAGACCAAGAGGTGAACAAAGAAAGGAAAATAAAAAAGAGTAAGAGAAAATCACGGTAATATAAAAGATTTTACGGCGCGGTTAGTGGGATCGAATTATGACCGTTGTATATTTACATTAACTAGGTAGTTAAGAAATAGGTAAAAAAAGACCATAAAACCACTATAATTATTAAAAGTATTACATACGACATATTCAAAATTAGCTTATTAGGGGTAACATTATGTTTCTATATTTGAAAAAATATAGATAAGAAGAAAGACCTCGAAGGGCGTCGATATCTCGTATTATTAAAAAGGGCCCCGATTTCGGTACCTGCTAAGTGCCTGGAAATTAAATGATTCGTAAGCCTTCATAAGGTTGGCTTATATGCGTGAATGTGAGTTCGCCATGCGCGTGAGCGTGATGTTTATACGTCTGCCTATGACTGCCTACATGAATGAAAATAGAGGATCGCATAAGAGTCGCACAAATATGAGTATACTACATTAGATCAATATAATTTTTGCTATAGTGTGACCTATACAGTTATTTATGTATATCATTGTCTATATGAAATATTTTGATCAGTCATCAAATCCCTTTAAGTATCCTACTTAAAAAGATCACCCCGTTAATTATAAAAAAAGAAAAGTAAATTATTATAATAATCATACTTTCCTATTTAAAAATTAAAGTTTATATTTTATTCTAAACTTTATTTCTATATAAGATCCGCATACGTTACTTATTCCAAATTTAGGCTAACCAACTACGTCCTTTTATCATTTTAATCAACACCATTAAACGATCATACTGTAAATTGCTTATTTGACCATTGTTTCTTTACTTTAAGGTAAACAACTTATACTTACACTATTGCTTTTACTACTTAAATAAGAGAATACACATAAAAAATTACTATATATTTCATCCTCCTTATTTGTTTTCTTTCTTCTTTTTCCAACTTTTCTGTTGATCGCAAGAAAACAAAACAAAAGAAAAAACAATCATTTTTTTATCTCTTCGTTTTTTCTTTGTTCTTTTCTATCCCCTTTTTTTATTATTTTTTTTATTCCGTTTCTTCTTTACCCCTGAATTTTGACGTTTTTCTGACGTTTTTTTTTCACTCATTTTTTACTCGTTTTTTCTATTTTTGTCTCTCTTCCTTCTCGACTCTTCGTTTTTCTTTTATCAAAAATCGATCGATCGAATCAAAACAAATAAAAATAGAAAAGCAATATATCCTTGCATATTCTGTTATCTTTTTTAAGCTTTTTTATTATTGTTTTTTGGCTTTGTATAACTATACACTTTTTATATAAAAGGGAGAAGACAACAGCGTGCTTTATCGCTCACACACCAGGCACACTGTTCCTTTTTGCAAGCTCGCACTTTCAACACTTAGCTCGCTACTAACTGCTTACGTATACCTCTAAACACTGTCACATTTTTAGACACGTATAACTCTTATACAAATCTTATTTCTCAATTGCGTTGAATTGCTCTTGAATCAATTTACTTACTATGTCAACTGCAGTATTGCCTAATCTTACTAAAACAACTACTCATATGATCAAAAATAATTCAGATTCAACTCACAGCAAAGATAGTATACCAAGATCTCAGGGTAGACCTTTCTCAAGGGAAATGGTCGTTAGATTTGCTCATTGCTCTTCCTTAAAGGACGCCTACAAGGCTCTTGATAAACGTGAAGATTTATCTAGCAATCTTGCCCAGTTTACTAATGGTGGAACTTCTATTGAAGGTATTTCGGTTTACACAACTGTTAATGACGCTCTTAATGATTTTTACCATTTGGAAAATTTCGCTCTTGTAAAAGTCATACGTATCTCTTCAAGATCAAAATCTCATTCAAATAATGTCTCTTCTGCTGGCAAAATTTCTCGCATGGAATCAATCATACCTCCTAAAGTTTGCACTCCTGAATTCATTAAAAAGCATGTTGTATTTCCAAGATATAAGGCTTACATGAAAATTATCGTCATAGACTTGAAACCTGGCCAAGGTAAGCAGATCTTATACGCTGACAGAGCTTCCTTTGAAAATGATACCTTAAATGGAAATATCTCTTCTGATGCTGAAATTATAAAGGTCTTTGATGAATCTTCAATCCCTATAAGCAATCTTACTAATTCTACTACTACACCTGCTACTGATACTTCTACACCTGCTGCTGTTACTTCTTCTGATCCGAACAATACTGATAGCAATAAAAAATCTTATGATTTGAAGCATCAGTCTTCTTCAATTTATTCTGCTCCTTCTCGTTTAACCCCTGAACAAGTCACAGCTTTGCAGAATGTTCCTTCTCATCTTTGGCCTGATGCTTACCTTGCTCAAGGTAAACAATTACCTCCTGCTAACTATGTCACTTACTCTGACGCTGATAGAGAAAGATCTGCAAGTGTTTCTCAACCTCCTCTCAGACATTCTGTACCTCCTTTCAGACCTTACAATAATCCTTACACTCATCCTGTAGGTGCTGTTTTCCCTACACCTATGAATGGGATGCCTCCTTACTATTATCCTGGTATACCCCCTCAAGGTCTTTACTATGATCCTTACAGAATGGGACATACTGCTATTCCGATGCATCCAGCTGCCGCAGCAGCAGCAGCGGCTGCTGCTCATGGTCATCCTGTACCTTATATTCCAGGTGTACATACTGCACCAGGCCCTCCTGTCTTTCCTGGAGCTCATCCTGGTCAATATGTTTACACAGCCGGTCCATCAACTGCTGCTGCTACACCTTTATCGGTTGTTGAAGAATCTGTTCCTAATTCGCCATCTCAAAAATCTCAAAAATCACCTGCTTCTAAAGCCTCATCACCTCAGTTGAGTAATCCCTCTTCTCCAGGAAATGAACAGGCTACTAGACCCCGATCTGCTGCTTTTACTGATCTTAAAGAATTTGAGAACGATTCTTCTAATAAAGATATACAAACGGAAGCTAAATCACCGGGATCTGAAACTGAAAAACAGTCAGCATCAGTCAAACTTCCAGGTATTGGTGCACTAATGAATCGTGATCATTCTTTCTAAAAGTCGGTTTTTCTTATTTCTTTAATTGGGTTTCTGGTGTTTATTTTACTTGCTTATTTTTTCTTTTGATTTAAGGAATGAGCCTTATATCTGTCTCTACTACGGTATTTTTTCTGCTATATAACTGTTTAAGTCGCACTTTCACTCGCTTGTAAGTATCACATAAGATTTTAGATTCACTAGCGTATATATTTTACCTCATTTGTTAGTGAAGAAAGATTCTGTGAACGTAAACTGTTCTATAGTCGAAGCGAATCAAGGTTCAGGCAATCAGATAAGCAACTGATTATCTTTAAGTTAACCGGTTAATTATACAACTGTAACATTAATAATTCCCTTAAATAAATCGCTCGACGATCACTAAAACTATGATGTAATGCAAACTTTAAATAAATTAATTAAAAGTTTATTTGTAAGTTAATTGTATGTATAAACTATTTAAATCAAGAAAGCTGTTTGTAGTATATATACATCCTTTTTGTATTAATAGGTTGAGAATTTGGCCGAGTGGTTAAGGCGTCAGGTTTAGGCACCTATAAAAGCTTAATTGCTTTTAGTTTAAATCCCTGATATCTACGGATGCGCGAGTTCGAATCTCGTGATTCTCATCCATTTTTTTACATTTTAGATGTAATATTTGTATCATTTGTATATTTTTTTGTTTATTCATTTTTATATTAATTGTCTTATTTGTTTTTTAATTGATGATCCATTTCTTTCATATTTCAGGCTCAAATTTCTTTGTAGATTCAAGATGAAATTGAGCATTTCTATGATAGTTTAACCATATTCTTGATATCAATTCAATATCAAGATTTTGTCTATTTGTAGTCTTTATTCATGTCAATATTCATGTTCCATTTATATAATTGAATTATGTAGTTAAATACTTACTTCTAAGATATTGTTGAGTTCAGATAAAGAATCATTTAATTTGGTCTTGATTTTGGTGTTGTTAGTACGCGTTTACTCGTTTTGTAAAGAGAATAAAAGTACTTACAATATTTGCAGATATTCTTGCTAAAATAGCATTTTGTACTTGTTCATGTGGATTTTCCATTGTTTTATAAAGGTTGTAGAACGCGTTAGAGAAGAACGCGATATTGGAGAAGGTGAATTAGTTTTGGTCGCGTTTACACTAAGCAACCACTTCACTTTAGTAAGATGAATCAAGATGAAGTGAATGATTATTATGAACAGCTTCAATTAATTGAGGCTGAATTAAAAGAAGATTCAAGTAATGAAGAGTATAAGTTATTAAGAGATGAGATAGTGAATGCTTTAGAGTTAGCAAAGGAGATAGGTATTGTACCAGTGAGTAAGAAGGTTAGTGAGTCTGTAAATGAAGAAACTGGTGGGTCAAATAGTGAGACAAATAGTGAGTCCAAAGGTGGGTTCAAAAGTGAATCCAAAAACGGCCCAAATGAACCTTCAAGTGTGTCTACAGACGCACCCAGAGCTGTATCTGGGGATACACCTTCAAGGCCACCTGCAGCTACTCGAAGTACACATAAGCAAGTAAGTAAAACCTCTAAAACAAATGAAAGATTAAACCTTAAACAATCAAAATGGAAAGACTTTAAATCTTCAACAAAATCAAGAGGTGTAACTAAGAAATCAAAACCTCCTATCAAACGTCTCAACTAACAAAAAGAACTCAATATATGTCCTTATTGATTGGGATGAAACTGTTACTGTTAATGATAGTACTTCTGTTATTGCTGATGCTGCTATCTTTTGTACAAATAAAAATCCTGCTATTTGGTATCAAGATATATTAGAAGCTTATCTAAACGATGATAAGGCTTTACCAAAAAGGCTCATTGAAGAAAGAAGCATTCAAAGAGTATCTGATAGTGGTTTACTTAGTGGATTGTCTTACATGGATTTGAAACAATACTATATAAGAAAAATTGAATATAGATCAGGTTGGAATGAGTTTAAACAGTACTGTATAGATGAATCACTTAATTTAGGTATAGTTAGTATCAATTGGGCTGGACAAGTATTGGAAGATATAATGAAACCATTTCCTGTATGGGCAAATCATTTAGAGATAAAATCAGATATATGTACAGGCAAATTACTTGGATGTCCTAGATTCCAGAATGGTAAAGGAATAAGAGTCTCTGAAGATAAGGCAGAGATCATTAATGACTATAAAAATCAAGGGTATAATGTAGTTTATATTGGAGATTCATCTACAGATATTGGAGCATTAAAGAATGCTAATTTTGGAGTTATTATGAAGAAACATAATACAGCACAAGATTTACTTAATTTAAACCTTACAATGGTTAACAATTGGTTCGAAGTATTAAACACATTGAAAATGTATATATCATAGAAGACCACAACTCAAACTGACTATAACTTTTCATACTCAAGCTTTCCTTCTAATTTCTTCATTTCAACAACCTTTCTTACAGCTTTAAGTAAATCATCTTGTTTAATTGATTCACGATCATCTCTAATTGCAAAGAAACCTGCTTCTGTAACAACATTACGAATATCAGCACCATTTAATCCATCAGACATTTTAACTAATGCATCATAATCAATTTCACCTTCTTTTTGTACTGATCCTGCATGAATCTTAAAAATTTCTAATCTACCAACTTCATTAGGTAATGGAATCTCAATCTTTCGATCTAATCTACCTGGTCGAAGTAATGCTGGATCAAGTGTATCAGGACGATTTGTTGCCATAATAACTTTCGTTTGTCCTAAATAATCGAACCCATCCATTTGATTTAATAATTCCATTAATGTTCTTTGAATTTCACGATCTGCTGATGTACCTTCAGAAAATCTTCTACCACCAATAGCATCAACTTCATCCATGAATATAATACATGGTTCATGCTCTTTTGCATACCTAAACATCTCTCTAATCAATCTAGCACTTTCTCCAATATATTTATCTACAATACCTGAAGCTGGTGAAAATATAAAATTAACTCCTAATGTAGCAGCAACAGCTCTCGCTAACAATGTTTTACCAGTACCAGGAGGTCCATAAAGAAGTACACCCTTTGGAGGTTTAATACCAACTCTTAAAAATAGTTCAGGATTCTTCAATGGTAATTCAATTACTTCACGAAGTTCTCTAATTTGTTCAGATAAACCACCAATACCATTGAACGACAAATCACCAGGTTCATAGGATGTCATATTATATACAAGTGGATCTACTTCTCTTGGTAATCTTCTCATTATTGTCAATGTTGTCATATCTAAAGCAACTCTTACACCTTGTTTCAATTTCGCTTTATCTATCTTATTTCGACATCCAACAACATACCGAGGTCCAGAACTCGCTTTAACTATAAATCTTTCTTCATCGAGTTGTTTTAATACTTCACCAATTACTTGTCCTACTGATTGAAGAGCCTTTATATCATCTTCTGTTTTGATAAATTTTCCATCAAGATCTTTAATACTCAGCCGCAATGCTTTCAATTTAGAATCCCATTCTTTATGTTCAAGAAGTTTCTTCTTAAACTTCTCAATTTCTGCTGTTCTTTCTTCATCCATTGTTGTTGGTGAAAAAAAGAAAGAAGGCAAATGGTGTATTGAAGAAGTAAAGTTGTAGTAATATAGGGTTGATAAGTATATATAATACATTTTACTAGGTTTACTAGAAAAAATATACTAATTTGTATACAAATTAGTTTATAACCCTACAATTAGCAACGATACACATATATAACGATTGATTTTCTAATAATCAACTGAATTATTAACGTTTACTCAATTAAATAGTTTGAGCATTGTGGAACAAAGTGCCAGCATAGATAGCATCACTTCCAAGTTGTTCTTCAATACGAAGGATTTGGTTATACTTAGCAAGACGTTCAGAACGAGCAGGTGCACCTGTCTTAATTTGTCCAGTACGTAATCCAACAACAATATCTGCAATTGTAGTATCTTCAGTTTCACCACTTCTATGAGAAACCATAACACCCCATCCAGCAGCAAAACTATCCTTAGCTGCTTGAATAGATTCAGTAAGTGATCCGATTTGATTAACCTTTAATAACAATGTATTAGCTGATTTCTTCTCAATTGCTGTCTTAATACGAAGAGGATTAGTAACTGTTAAATCATCACCAACAATTTGTACTCCAAGGGATTCAGCGGCAGGGAAGAAATTGCTCCATGCTTCCCAGTCATCTTCAGCAAAGGGATCTTCAGCAGAAACAATTGGATATTTCTTAAACAAATCAGCATAAAAGTCAGCCATTTGTTTACCATCGAGCCATTTAGAAGGATCACTTTCGGGATTCTTGAAATCAAGATCATATTTACCTTCTTTGAAAAATTCAGATGATGCTGCATCAAGAGCAATCTTAACTTTACCAGTATATCCAGCTTTCTCAATTGCATCAACAATTAAATCTAAAGCTTCTTCAGCAGTATGAGTAGCAGGAGCAACACCACCTTCGTCACCGACATTGGCAGCAGAAGCACCATATTTCTCTTTAGCAAGCTTCTTAAGAATTTGATAAACTTCAGCACCATATCTCATAGCTTCAGAAAAGCTAGGTGCACCAGTGGGAGCGATCATGAACTCTTGTAAGGCTAAACGGCCACCAGCATGAGAACCACCATTAAGAACGTTCAAGAAAGGTACAGGAAGAACAAAAGGTTTCTTTGAACCAGATAATTCAGAAACGTAAGCGTATAAAGGAATACCCTTTTCAGCAGCACCAGCATGAGCAACAGCTAAAGAAATACCAAGAATGGCATTAGCACCATATTTAGACTTGTTGGGAGTACCATCGAGGTCAATAAGGAATTTATCGATAGCAGCTTGTTCAGTTGCAGCGATACCAGCCTTAATCAATTGAGGTCCAAGAACATCATTGACATTAGCAACAGCTTTAAGGACACCTTTTCCTCCCCATTTAGACTTATCTTCATCGCGAAGTTCTACAGCTTCATGAACACCAGTTGAAGCACCTGAAGGGACAATAGCTCTGAAGACTCCCTTTCCAGTAGTGACATCTACTTCAACTGTAGGGTTACCACGAGAATCATAGACTTGACGAGCGTGAATAGCAGAAATAGACATTGTTTATAAGGATTATCCAAAAATTTTGCTTGAATTGATTAGCAATTGCACAATAATGTGAATTTATTAGATAAGAGGAAAGGAAAGAAAGGAGGAGAATATCGGGGGTATCTAAATAGAACTAAAAGTGTTGGGGTAGGGTAAGTATTAAAGTTTGTGAATGATAATGAGTTTTTGTAAATGATTGTAAATGATTGTAATGAATATTTCATTGTATAAATATTAAGTGATTATTATTGTCATTGTCATTGTGTAGTCATGTGACTAATTGGTGATCTTTAGAGATCATTTAGAAGAATAGAAGTTTCTTAAACATTGACCATATTCTCTTAATTCTTCAACAGGTATTGCTAAATTGAAATCATTCATTAATAAGAATTGTAATTCTAAATGATTGAGTTCAAATAAAGGTAAACCACCAACTTTTGCGTATCTTGAATTCTTATAAAAAACATCAGAAAAGAACTTTGATGCAACAGTAACACCAGCTATAACTAAACGATGTATATTATAAGAATCCAATACGAATAGAGGTTCATTTTCAGGGACCAAGCTATTTGTACGTTTTGCCATTCGATCAAAATAAACTAGTAAAGCAAGGAAGACTTCATTTGTAGCAGGGCAATATTTTAGAATACGAGTGAAATATGCTTCTAAAGATATTGCAGGTTTGTTTCGTCCATGAAAGGAAAGAAGATTATTACACATATGGTGTATTAATGATTCTTGTGAAATTCCATCTGGATGTGCATTTGATAGCATAAGAGTACCCGCTGATGAATTGTGACCACAAACGGGATTAGACCCTTGATCAGAAGGAGGGAAAGTACGATTATTTAGGTGATGTAAACCACCTGCTAAAATATGATCATTTTGTTCAACAATTGCTTGTAAGAAAGAAGCGACCATTTGCAGAATTTCTGAAGTAGGTTGTAAAAATATATCATCATCAGGAGTATTGTTTATAGATTCCGATTGAGGTAAAGGTGCTGGTAGAGAGACTTTCGGTCTTGATGTTGTAGTTGACATTGTGATGTGTTTGTGATGTAAAGAAGTAGAAGTAGAAGTAGTGAAGTGGTGAATGTAGAGAAAGAAACTTGGTGAACTTGAACCTGGTAAACTTAGTGAACGAAATTTGTATATGTTTCACCTTTGTAGAAAGTACACCTATACCTTATGGATCCACTCGCAAATATCCCTTTTTGTCTAATTAGTATTTCTTCTTTCCATATATTGTTTATTTTTACCTAAAGAAGACGTAAAATAAACAAAACTCGATAAATGTGAAATAAAAAACTTAATTGCCTAATCGTAATGTACAGGTTTCCTTGTTTGGATATGCTTTGTTTACTTTATGGACAAAAAGAGACACTCGTCAACGAAATTTGCCCCCTTTTAGGTAATTTTTTCTTCTATCACTGAAATTTCAGAAAAAAATAGAAAGAAAAAAGTAAAAAAAACAACACCTTGCGGAAAACAAAGGTGAAAGTGATTAAAAAAGAGATAGGGAAGAATGCGTAAATTTGTAAGTGCGGTAAGTGGTGATTTTTTTTAAATAGGCGATGGTGTGGCTCCAAAGCTTTAAAAATATCAACAAATTGTAGAGGTTCGTTTCCACTTGTGATAAATTACTTGTGTTTCAGTAATAAAAACTGAGATGAGTAATTTATTTATTAAGAGTAGTATTTTTGTAGAGCCTTTGAAGGTTAAATTATTCTGAATCAGAGTCATAGAATACAAGACTTTTTGATGTTTGATCTTCATCGTATTTCCGTTTCTGGGGTATATTGTTTGATGAGTTTGAAGTGATAGATGAGTTTGAAGTGATTCCTGAGTTTGTGGTGCTTGTTTTGGTTGTAGTGATGTCTGTGTCCTTAGTGAGTGTTTTAGCTGTAGTATCTTCTATGCCTTTAGCGGTTAATTTGTCAGTAGTGGTTTCTGTGTCGTCAGCTATCGCTTTAGCTGTAGTGTCTTCTGTATCTGTTGTATTTGTATTGTCGGTAATACTTGGAATATCTTCAGATTCTATCCTTCTATTATCTCTCTCCTTTAATAATTGCCTAACTATATTAGCAGCTTCCCTTTCAGCCTCTAATTGTTCCCTCTTTTGTGCTCCAGGATTAGGATCAACTGATGCCCATCTAATATTCAATACCTCATTATTATCTAAACTTTGATGTGCCATTGCCTCTTTAGCAAATTGTGCATTAGATTCATTCTCATATGTAACAAATGCTACTCCCTTACCTTCTAATATCCTTACTCTTTCGATTTTACCCCATTCACTGAAATGCCTTCTAATGACCTCCTCTACCTTCTTACTTTCATTTATATGTCCAACATATAATGTCTTATTCTTTCTAAGAAAACTACCAACTCCTCCCATATCATCTCTATACCCTGAATGTTTGTCTCTACCAAAACAATCAATACTTGCTGGATATATATCTAACTTGTTTGGAAGCCTATGTTTATAGTTACAATCCTCTCCATTACCACATAATCCTCTAGCAAAATAAAGACAAAAAAATGACCCTGGTATATCATCTGCTTTAGTATATCCTGAATCTTTCTTTATGTTACATCTACCTTCTGATTTGGTTTGTAGATGAATATCTTCATCGAAATCACCACCACTCCATTTTTGATGCCAAATATTATAAACAATACCTGTTTGTTTAGGTTTTCGATCTTTATTTATTTCTGATCTTTGCTTTCTTGCTGGATTTGACATGTTAATGAGTAATTGTAAGAAGTGAGAGGTTTGAGTTCTTCGATGTTATGTAAATTTTTGACTTTGTACGGCTGAATACACTCCGCTTCACCACTGTTCGTAACCGTTCAAAATCATTCACAGCCGTGCGTATCACTTGTAAAAGTTTATACTATTCACTATTCACTCTAAACGGTTAAGTAGATCACTAAGCTAAGCTTCACTTCGTTTAGTTTAGCTTCTTTCAGCTTAGCTTAGCTAATTGATAAACAACAACCCTCTCAGTACGTATAGAAAATATATACACAGCCTTAACCCCATCTTCTTCATACTCAACTAACTTATCAAGTAATCCTTGTAATATATGCTTTTGACTAGCTGCAACATTACTCATTATATCCTTCCAACTATCCAAATTCATATTAGTTTTCATAATAGAATCTAACTGTTCATCTTTAATATCAATTGCTATTGTAGGTGCAGTAGTTAATGATTCCTTTAACTTTTGTACTTGATCATTAGCTCTTTCTCCAATAACCCTCTTTTGAACACTTCGATTCTGATTCTTCCATTTACCAGGCATATTCTTATCAGCCTTATTCATAATCACAGTAACATCATAATTTTCAGTACTACTAATCTTAGATGTATGAGTTTGTGTAACCATAGATACTTTATCTCTTTCATTAATCTCTCCTTGTAGATGTATAACCATATTTTCAAAATAAACCTCTTTGTCTTCTCTTTGATGAATATTCCTAATTTTAACCATATTAATCTTATTTTGACTTACATCAAACTCTCCTTGTTTAACTGTAACAATCCAATTAACACCAATATTTTTAGCTTCATTAATAACAACTTCAATAGATGTCATTTGTGATGCAAGTTCAGCTCTAATACCACTTTCCCATAATTTACTTAATGTTAAAATACATGCACTTCTTCTAATTGATGCTGATCCACTCCATACTAAAACATCTGACCTTGCAATTAACCATGTATCTTTAATACTCTTATTATTCCAACTTTTCTTATATTCAACCATACAATCAAGTATCATTTGCCATCCAATATTAAATCCAACTGCACATAATGTAGATTTATCATTATTCTTAATTCCTGATGTAATTTCACTATTGAAGTATTTCACCAAACTATCATACCTTCCACCTGCTCCAATTGTTTGCCACCCTTTATGTCCTTTCCATAATACTTGAAACATTAAACCATTTTTGTAAAATTGTGCATTATAATTACTTAATGGTGCAAGATAAACTTTACATGACGTATGAAGTCTTGTAAGAATTGAAATAATTGATTGAATATGAGCAATTGGTTCTGCAAGTAATGCACCTGATTCACTACCACTTAATAATTGTTGTAGTTTTCTAATACCTGATTCAACATCTAATGCAAAACTAAATTGTTCCATATCATTTGTAGATGTAGAAGTAATCTGATACTTTGATCTTAATTCTGATGCACATGTTGAAAATGGCATATCTTGATTATATCCACATAACATATTAATCACTTTCATCTTTTGTTCTTCAGGAATACGACAAAATCCCATAATTGCTTCTAATATATCAGAATGATTAATATATATCTTAATATCATTAACTGAAAAGCAAGGTAATGATAAGAATAAAGATTCTGTAATATATAATGTTTCTGCATCATGTAATGAAATATCAAGTCTATTTGATGAAACAATATCAAAATCTAATTCTGCAAATCTTTGATAATCACCATTTAAACCTGATCTATAAACATAATTCCAACTATAACTTCTAAATGTTCCATGTTTCAAATTACATATTTCTCTTGCTCTTGAAAGTGTTAAATCATGTGGAAGTTGTAATATTGTTCCATTCTTATCCATTAAATCAAATGTTTTTGCTTGTGAATAAAATTGTGATCTTGGAAATATAAAAGGTGAAGTACGAGAATAAACAGCACCATGTATTTCAAAGATTTTTCCTAATCTTTCAAGTATAAGATTTTGTAATTGTTGTTCTTTTAAACTAATTGGAATAATTCCCTTATCATAAAGAACATCTGTAACATAATCATAAGGTTTTTCAAATAATTTATCAATTACTCTAACCTTCCATTGAGATTCTGGTTCTGTCATTTCTCTTAATGCTTGTTGAATTGTTTCATCTTCAATCTTTACAGGTAATAATCCAGAACTAATTAGTTCAGATGCACTTGGTCTTTTTGTAGGATCATGTTCAAGTAAAGATCTAATAATTGTTAATTCTGATTCATGTGATTCATTATTAATAAAATCATGTGGAAATTCAATTGATGATGTTCTTATACGCCTTAATACTGAAACTCTTTCCATTGATGTCTTTAAATGTGAACACATCTCAAAAAATATAATTCCTAAAGAATACATATCAACTTTATCTGAATATTTTGCTTCTGAATTCTTTGTTAAAAGTTCTGGTGCAACATATAATGCTGTACCAATATCTGTTGTAAGTTCTTCTGCTTCAGAATAAGAAACACTAAATAAAGTATTAACTGTATTAACATTCTTTGCAAGACCAAAATCTCCTATTTTGCAATTCCTATTCTTATCAATAAAAATATTAGAAGGTTTAAGATCACGATGAATAATACCTAAACTATGAATATGACAAAGTCCTTCAACAATTTGTCTAAATAATACCCAATAATCATCAGGTCTATCTCCTAATCCTTGACGTATAATATCAAGTAATGTTAAATTCTCACAATAATCCATTTGAATATAAAGTGTAGTTGATACACGCATTGTTGGTAATGAAACTAATTTATTCTCATCTGTACTATCTGCTCCAGGAGAAACAACTCTAGAACTACTATTTTCAAAGACAATATCAGAATATCCTGGTCTTGAAGATGATATAAAATCTGAAAATTCATTCATTCTCATAGCATCAATAGAACGAAGTATACTATCTTCATTTGGTGAAATAAAAGAAGAATATGTAGGTGTATTTGTATCATCACCAACAACTTTATCATTTGTTATTTCATCATCACTAACAGCTGTATCATCTACTATTTCTTCATTCTCAAGCCATGCTGTATAATAACGTACAACATATTGATGATTAAGCCTAGATAAAAGTAAAACTTCAGTTAAAATAGTAGAAAGATCATTCTGAGTATGAAGTACTTTTTTAATAGCATAAAATCGACGATCTAATCTGTTTCTAGCTTTAACAACTTCACCATATGCACCCTTACCAAGAGTTTCAATTTCTTCAAAATCTCCAAAATATCTAGATTGAGTTACATTTTGTGTACCTCTTCTATCAACAATACCTCTACTTAAAGGAGGAACACTTGAAGAACTTGTTGAATATGTTCGACCATGATGAGGAGCAAGTGATTCTCTTCTTTGATTATGTATATTACCACAAGTTTCACATGGTACATCAAATCTTAAAAATGATGAAGGTAAAAGTTCAAAAGCACTTGGACGCTTTTTAGGATCAGCTTTAAACAATTTTCTTAATATTTCAAGTAAAGAATTAGGAATATCAGCCATTTCTCTTAAAAACATATGTGGAGTTTCATACTCAAATACAATATCAGGTCCCCAAACACTTTGTACAAGAGTTCTTGCAAGAGTCCACATATCTGATTTTCTAGTTATATGACAAGTTTCAACAGATTCAGGAGGTGGCCATGAAGGTAAAGAAACAAGATCAGATTTTGTAGAATCATTTAATTTATGAACATTATTCAAATCTCTAATAGTAACTGCATAACCTATATTACATAATTTAGAGATAGTTGATTTCTTATCATGATCCCTAAATATAATAATTGAATCCAATGTAATATCCTTATGCACTAATCCAGCTTTATGTAAATATTCTAAAGCTTCAACAATATCAATTATCCATTTTCTAACAGTAGCAAGACTAATTGTACCAACAGATTCAAGAAGATCACGTAATTTACCTTCAGGTGAATATTCAGATAATATATATAAAACCCATTCAGTACCAGTTGTTATTAATTGATATGTGTATAAAGAGACAATATTAGGATGTCTTAAAGCAGCTACAGCAGCTAATTCTTTTTCTAAATCTTCCACATGCCTTTTACCTTCATCTGTAAACCAATAAGGTTGACTTAATGTAAATTTTTGTAACAAAAATACAGGTAAATTTGAACTTGTAATTTCATTAGCTATAACAGGCCTTACAAGATAATTTTCACCAAGTCCTTGTGTTGGTAGTTGTACAATTGGAAAAACAGATTTAAAGACAATTGATTTGCCAGACCAAGATATTGTAATTTGTTGATCAAATAATACTTCATGTGCATTTGCTAAAGCAGATTCTTCAACTACTGCAAGTGTGTTTATATTAAGTATATTTTCATTAGAATTAGCAGATTTTGAACGATGTTTAAATTTATCTCTTCTACGTAATTCTTTCTGTAGACGTTCTTGTATTTGCTTTTCAGATTCTAACCGTTCTTCTTCTTTAGCTAATTCATAATTTCTCTTTTCTTCAGCTTTTATATCTAATTGCTTACGTAAATTAGCTTCCCTTTCTTGTTCTAAAGAAGTAACTGTTATACCTTCAACAAATTGATCTAAATTCTCTTGTATATAAGATGCAATATCAAATATCATCTCTTGTCCTTTCAATTCGTTACATCTTTGTCTTATAAAGTCATTCAAAGTAGACAATTGACTTTGTAAGATATTATGAGAATTAGATATTGTTATTGTAGGTATTGATTTTGGATAAGTAGGATTAAATGTAATATTAAGAGTCAAATCCATTGAATTATCAGATGAAGAAGCGTGAGATTTTAAATGTATAGTAAATTTCGGACTTGGCTTTTGATTCCATGCTGATTCTGATTTCAATTCTATAAAATCTTCCATATAAATAGCCTTAAGTGCATCAACTTCATTTTTTTGTATATCTATATATGATGTCATATGTATAAATTGATCGTTTTAGGTAAGAGATGTTGATTATGAATGGTAAAATGTTGGTTCATCTGAACTTTCGTGCTTGAACTTTAAATTTAAAGTTTATATACTTTTAAATATTTAAACTTTTTAGTTGCTATAGAAATCATTTATTTACAATTTCCAATTTGGGATATATTTAAACAATACAAAGATCTCTTCTTCTTTTAAAATCAAACCATATAAGTAACATTTAAAACATTTGAAAACATGTTTAAGTCATTAATGGGACGTAAGAATTTAGAAGAAGATGAACCTGAAGATGCAACTAAATGGGCTATTGATTGTTTACCTAATGCTTTAATGGGTACTCCTTATCCTGAAGGATCAAGATTTGAGGAGAATGATAATAATCATTACTATTTCACTAAGAATCCTGATTATATTGATGAATCACCTGTAAGGAGTAGAAATTTAGAACCAAATAGTATTCTTAGAACAAGAGGTAGATCAAAGGAACCGAAAAGTGTTAAATTCCTAAGACAACCTTGTGATGAAGATGAATATGCACCTTTAGGATATGAACAATCTGTTATTGATAATTCATTATCTAAAGCATTAAAAACTGATATAACAATTCCTGGTAAATTTCCAAGTCCTGAAAAGAAAACAGTTTCTATACCTTTTGATAATAATTGTGCAAGCGAATTACCTGATATTAATCATAAGAAAGATATGGATAATGGTGATCCAGGTCCATCTATATTTAATGTTAATAGTGATACTCATTTTAATGATATGAGTATTTGGAAAGCAAGGTATGATACTAAAAGTTATGAATATGAACAGTCTAATCGTAGAATTGCAGAACTTGAAAGAGATCTTCAAATTGAACAAGAAGGACGTCAAGAATTGGAGACAAGAATAATGAAAGAAATTGAACTTCGAAAGGAATATGAAGCTACTATTCAAAGTCAATGTGATAATCATGATATATTACGTTCAGAAATGGAACAACTTAAATATCAAGTTGCTGTTCTTAATAAAAACAGATCTGAACGAAATTCTACAAATACACATGATAGTACAGAGGTAAGAATTCTTAGAAAGGAATTAGAAGATGCACATAACATTATTAATGTTCAAGATTCAAATCTTAAAAATAGGGATGAGATTATTAAACAAGTTCAATCTCAACTTGTTAAGAATATAGGTATTAATCCAGAAAACCTCTCTGAAGTTGCTGAGTTCTTGATCAATGCTAAACATCCTGCAGTACAAGAAATGTTGAAAGATGTTGGAAAAGCTAAAAAAGCTTCAAGTCGATTAAAATCTATTGCAAAGGAACTTCAATCTAAAGAAACTAAACTGGAATTAGCAGAGCAGAAACTTATAACTGCACAAAAGGATAACAAAAAATTAGCAGAAGAGGTTGCTAGATTAAAAGAACAAATAAAGTTTAAAGAAGAAGCTCATAAAAGACAAGAAAAGGAATCAAGTCTTAAATTACATTCAGCAAGACGAGATAATACTGAATTACATCAAATAATTGAAAATTTTAATCAGAGACCTAGTATTGAAGAATTGGAGAAATTAAATGACAGAATCAAGCAACTTGAAAGGGAATCACTTATTAATTCAAGACAATTATCTCAAGCTATAAAAGATATTGAAAGATCTGAAAATAACTTTAGCAAAGTTAATAATGAACTTATTGAGAAAGAGCTTGAAAATATTGAATTAAAGAAAGTCTTGGAATCTGTAAAGGCTGAACATAAACAAGTACCAAATGAAATTAAAGAAAAGGATCAAATGATACCATACAGAGATCCACAATCTGGTAATGGATCAGCAAGAAGATCATACAAAAAGGAAGCACTTATTATAACACAGGATACTCCATTAAGAAGAAAGAGAGATATTAAATCAAATACCCAGAAATATGAAACTGATAAGGTTGTTTTTGAGAAGCCCTTAAGTACAATTTCCGCTGGGAAGATTGATAAAGAAAACGAAATATCAGCTTAGGTATGAGATTTTATTAAATCTCATATTGTTACGTATATATTCAATTTGTATTCCGAAATAGGAAAGTAGTGTTGATACTTTTTTAAAGTTTGTAGTTGTTAAGAAATTAAAGTTTTTAATATGTATAAGGGAAACCCATACCCCATAAATTAAAGCGCTTTCAACAATTTTGTTCTAGTTTTTCTAGCCAAAAGGAAAGAAAAAAACAACACACCCTTTCGTTTTTCCTTTTCCTTTATTTTCTTATTATCTTTTTGTTTCTCACTTGCAAGTCATAGTCTTTTTTTCATTAAAAGCTTTGTTTATATATGTCACGTGAGAAATAATAAGTAAAAAGAGGAAAGTTTTTGTAGAAAAAGATATCAAGAAGTCAAAACATCATAAAAGTTAAACCCACTTGTGCGCATGTGGCAGGGAGAAGAAGCAAAGAGCTGACAAGGTTTAGATCATAATAGTAGACATTACTATAGTATATTGATAATGAGTTCAGCATCAGCAAGTTTGATTTTGAAGCAATATAAAGCATTACGCGATCCAAAGACTGGAGTATCTAACTTTTATGTTGAAATGAATGAGAATGATATATATACTTGGACAGTATATATATTTATGACAGATAAAGACAGTATATTTTATGGTGGTGTGTTTAAGGCACAAATGACATTTCCTCGAGATTATCCTTTTTCACCACCTAAATTTCGTTTCACAAGGTCTTTATATCATCCAAATGTATACAAGAATGGTGAATTATGTATATCTATACTTCATAGTGGAGTTGATGATAGATCAGGAGAATTAGCATCTGAAAGATGGACACCAGCACAAAGTGCTGAATCTGTTTTAATATCAATATTATCTTTATTAGAAGATCCTAATCCTAGCTCTCCTGCTAATGTTGATGCAGCAGTTGATTTCAGGACTAATATTGAACAATATGAAGCAAATGTTCGTAAAGATGTTGAAATATCAAAGAATGATATGCCTCCGGGTATGAAATTTCCTGTACCTGAATTAGAAGGCGAAATAAATTCAAAAGCACATAATGACGATGGAGCACAATCAGAAGATGATAATTATTGGTGGGATTCTGACGCTGGTGCAGATGATGATGATGAGGAAGATTTGGATTTGGATACAAGCTTTGATTCTGGGTTTGAGGATGAATGTTAATATAAGAGTAAAGTTTTGGAGATATTTATACAGAGTAGCCTTAGTTGTAACTCTCATGCAGCGTTTTTAACAGCTTCATCGAAGCTTTCTTGTTTAAACCTTAACTGGCACCAATCTCCACAGGATATAGGATCATATTTAGCAGGATTGTCATCACTTATACAAGAAGGTAAGACTGAACATACCTCATTGAAATTAAATCCAAAAAAGAATGGTATAGAGTAACGATCCTTTGTAGGATCAACAGGATAAACTCTATGGACAGTTGAAACGAATTTATCATTTGTTAACCTCATTAAATAGTCTCCAATATTTACAATCAATGAATTCTTTATTGATGGGGCAATTACCCATTCATTTGATTTATTTAATACTTGTAGTCCTCCTGTGTTGTCTTGCCATAATAGAGTAAAGCATTGTAAATCTGTATGAGCACCTAATCCTGTATCTCTATTCTTATATTCGAGATCATTCTGTGTTGGATTTGCAGGGTAGTAGTTTAATACACAATCAGAACCAGGGAAAGTAGCAAGATCATCTAGATAATCTTTAGGAAGATCCAATGCCAATGCAAATACTTGTAGAAGTTTACGTGATAGTATTAAACAATGTTGCCAATAAGTGACACATGAATCTTTAAAATCCTTAATATGTGAAGTAGAGTCCCATACAAAGTTTTCAGATCTTATATATTTAGCGATATCATTCGACATTGCTTGTAGATCATCTTTAGATTTCGAAGGGTCTAAGTAAGGATCATACCTAAATGAGAAACCTTCTTTATAATCCAAAGATTCTGATGGACATGCTCTTTGTACTAGAGGTGGTTGCCAACCATTAAAGAACTGAGATTGTGATCTATTTGCCTTTTCTTTCATATCAACAGATTGATTAAAGAATGATTCAGCAGCTGATACAATATTGGCTGTAACATGTTCTGGAATACCATGATTTACAATATAAAAGAATCCAGTTGATATAGAAGCTTGTTTGATGTTATTAGCTAATTGATTAATGATTGTATTATCATTTGAGAAGAGTCCTGATATGTCAATAATTGGTATTTCCTGGTTTGAG
Source organism: Tortispora sangerardonensis (assembly GCA_030566855.1). NCBI lineage: Eukaryota > Fungi > Ascomycota > Trigonopsidomycetes > Trigonopsidales > Trigonopsidaceae > Tortispora > Tortispora sangerardonensis. The sequence continues at coordinate 23,951 of JAKUBJ010000018.1, read as the reverse complement.
CAGAGTCTTGGTTCTTTGTCTGAGACTTCTTTAAATACAGGACCATAAGCTGTTCTAAGTTCGATAGTCGGCATTAGAAAGAAGGAAAGTAGCAAAGTAGAATAACAACTGTAGAATAATGACAGTAAAAGTAACGACAGTAGAAGCAATGACTGAAGAAGTAATGACAGTACAGTTGTGATACAATACAGTGTCAGATATCATCTCGATCGACATAGCCCTATTTCACATTTAGTAAGCATGAATTACATTTATAAGTATGTTACACATATTTACTCCTTTTAGGGTGTAAAAAGTTTATTTTTTTGTAGATTTTTTTCTCGCTTGGTCGTATATATATAACTACTTTCAGACAGAACTCCGTCTTTTTCTTTCCTTATACATATTTTACAATTTGTAGGATTATTAGATAGCCATTTTATTTTAAGCGCAAGAAGCGGAAGAAAACAAAGTCTGTAAAAAGTCATTTTGAAAGTTTTAGGGCCAATTTGTAGGTTTTGTTTTTATTGATAAATTTGTTTCTCGAAAAAGTGTAAGAAAATGACTGTTTTAAGAGACGCCGATTTATTGAAAAAGGAAGGTAATGATTACTTAAAACAATCATTATTTGATAAAGCTATTGAGAAATATAGTGAAGCTATTGAAGTATTACCAACAGCTATCTTATATGCCAATAGAGCACAAGCCGAGATCAAGAATGAAGCATATGGATTAGCTATTGCAGATGCCTCGAAAGCTATTGAACTTGATAATAGTTATACAAAAGCATATTATCGTAGAGCAACAGCTAATACAGCTATTGCTAAACATAAATTAGCATTATCAGATCTTAAAGTTGTTATCGAAAGAGTACCAAATGATAAAGAAGCAAGAAGTAGGTATGAGAGTTCAAGAAGGATGATGAAAGCTCAAGCATTTGCTAAAGCAATTGAAATTGAAGATGAACCTTTATTAATAGATTCTATGGATATTGGATCACTTATGAATACTGTAACTGATTATGATGGTGTTAAATTAGAGTATAAAGATGGTGGTGTAATAATGACTCAAGAATTTATTGATGATATAATTCAAAGATTTAAAACTGGAAAACTTATACCTAAAGTGTATGTTTATGCTATTGTTCAAACAGCATCTAATATTTTCAGAAATGAGCCTACTTTATCAGAAATTCAAATAGAAGAAGGTACAAAGATAACTGTATGTGGAGATACACATGGACAATTCTTTGATCTTATGGAAATCTTTAGACTTTCAGGTATGCCTTCAAATGAACATATGTTTTTGTTTAATGGTGATTTTGTTGATAGAGGTTCATGGTCAACAGAAATTGCTATTCTTCTTTATTCATTAAAGATAATGTATCCTAAAGGACTTTATTTGAATAGAGGTAATCATGAAACTGATGATATGAATAAAGTTTATGGATTTGAAGGTGAATGTACTAGAAAATATAATGACAAAGTATTTAAATTATATTCTGAATCATTCTCTTTGTTACCATTAGGTGCAGTAATTGGTGATTCTTATTTGGTTGTTCATGGTGGATTATTTTCAAATGATGATGTTACATTAGATGATGTGAAAAAGATAGATAGATTCCGCAGTAAACAACCAGGAACTTCAGGATTAATGATGGAAATTTTATGGACTGATCCACAACCTGAACCAGGACGTGGTCCTTCAAAGAGAGGTGTAGGTATTCAATTTGGACCTGATGTTACAAAGAAATTTTGTGAGAAGAATAATTTGAAAGCAGTTATAAGGTCACATGAAGTTAGAATGGGAGGTTATGAGATTGAACATGATGGTAGATTAATCACAGTATTTTCAGCACCTAATTATTGTGATATGCAAGGTAACAAGGGAGCATTTATTGATATTGGACCTGAATTAGAATTGAAATATAATCAATTCAATGCTGTTCCACATCCAGATATCAAACCAATGGCTTATGCTAGCAATTTGATGACTTAATGATTGTATAATATTTCTAACATATTATTATCAATGTCATGCGTAGCATGACACGTAGATGATGTAGCGTATTGTAATTCGTAGCATGAAATGCAGATGATGTAGCGTATTCTCATGCGTAGAATGATAATCACTTCACTATTATCGATTGTAAATGCTCTCCAGATGCATGTACCTGTAAACCTACAGAATCACCATTAACTATACCCTGATACCCACTTAAACTAGCCCTAACAATTGGTAAAGAAGTTAAATCAGTTCTTAGCCATGCATAATAAGAATCATACTTCAATAAATCTATCGTTATAGCTTCACCATGTAAACCATAATATTCCTTTAAAGCAGACTTTACATACAAAAACCACGATACAGGATCATTACATGGTAGAGATGACTTTACTATTAAATAACCATACTCAGCAGGAACTGATATCTGCGTAAAAGTCATAGCCGAAAGCATAAAGAAGAGAAATCATAAGGTTAGAAAATTAAGATAATATTAGTTAATTGATACACCTTATGTCATGAATGGTTTTAAAATTTGCACGAGATTTATAAAAGAATGTTAGAGGGTTAGGGTTGGTAAAATAGAGTATCATATAATAGATTTTTATTGGACATATAAAGCCATACAAAAACATACTAAAAAAGCCATAGTGACATCGAACGGTTCGAAGGAGGACTAATATGAGTAAATATATTAAATTAACCAATTAGAGGTAATATAAGGACTAATGATGGGAAAAGAAGCGGGGAGGTTGATGAAGAAATTAGTCGGAATAGTAAATAAGTATTGATGGTTGCCATGGTAATCAAAAATAGAATATTAGTTATTAAGTAGTGTACACTTACGCCTTCCCCCTTACTTCTAAAAACACCCCCTTTGAAGTTTTACTCATACAAAAAGCACCCATACATTTGTTGCTTACGCTGTGAGAATCCACCACACATACAAAAAATATAAGTCGTTATATACTCCACATTTTAAGAGGTAAGTCTAATACAATTTACATATCAATAATGTACATATAACAAGAACATTGTCCTTGTTTATGATTGTTTACATTTGTTTCGAAAATGACCTGTTCTTTCCGAGATTTGTAAGGCGTCATAAATTATTACAATAACATTGCAATTTTATTTAAAAATCATCGATTGAAATGAGTTTATGAATTTGTTTACATTTCGAACAAGATTTTTGTTTTGATTGAAATAACAATTGTTTGTTTACTTCTGCTCACTTCGGCTATAAGGATTGCTTTTTGTCTACATTTGTATATTGCCGGAAACAGGATTATCTATTTGTTTTACTTTTTGTGATTATTTCCCCCTTTTGTAAGCTCTTTACTAACACCTTATAGTTATATAATCTTTACATTTGTATTGAAATTCTAAAGATTTATTAAAGATGCCTAAAGACGATACCCGTAAACCACGTTCCGATCGCAAGAAAAAGGATCCTAATGCTCCTAAGCGTGCTATGTCAGCATACATGTTCTTTGCAAATGATCAACGTGACACTGTTCGTGAAGAGAACCCCGGTATTGCATTTGGTCAAGTAGGAAAGATTCTCGGTGAGAAATGGCGTGCATTTACACCTGATGATAAAGCTCCTTATGAGCGTAAAGCTGAAGCTGATAAGAAGAGATATGAACAAGAAAAGGCTGCTTACCTTGCTACTCGTTAGGAGGTTAAGTTTTTAATTGTTTTGTCTTAACTTGTATTGTATTTTTTCTTATCACTTGATTCTGCTATTTGTTATTATTCTATGTAGTTCATTTCATTATTCTTTTGTTCAATGTAGTGTGGATTTTTCCACAGTACAAGATTCTTTGAAGACTTTCTTCTCGTATTGAACAAGTTGGTTTATAGTATCAATATTATCGTACATTTGTAGTTCTTTCCTCAGTTGCTTCAAGTAAATACCATTTAACACCATTATTCAATTCCATTGGATTGTCAATATTAGGATTTGCATCATCGACAATATGTTCTTCGATATTTGTAATTCTACCAAGTAACCAATCTCTTGAAGATAAATTGAATGAATTATCTTCCTTTAAGAAATAATGAGGAGCACCAACATTAAATGCAGCCCATGGTTGATTTAAATTAGCCTTTGTTTCCTTATTGTTTGCTCTTGTAGGTAAGAATAAAGCAAGATCACCTAATTTAAAAGATTTAAAAGAGATCCTATTTGATTCAATATTATTGACCTTTTGAAATTTGTCTCTATAATGTTTTGCTTCTCTTTGCCAACGTTTTGCCAAAATTTCAAGATCTTTAATTCTCTTTGTAATTGCTGTCTTTGCTTCATCAAAGTCAATATTTGATTTACCAAGTAAAGCTTCAAATTGTTCATTTTCTAATTGTAAAAGTTCATCAATTGAAAAATTTGTAACAGTAGAAACCCAATTTGTGTAAATTTCATTATTTTCTATAATGTCATCATCAGATTCTTCAATTTCAGTAGTAGAAGTTAAAGATTTCCTTCTTCTTATTCTTTCATAAGTAATTGTATCATTATCATTAACTTCTTTTAAACCAGCAGCAAGTAGTAAAGAAGTACAGTTCTGTTTATACTGCCAAATCTTTAAAGATAATTGATTAGCCTTTTCAGTTCTTGATTTAAGTAATTTATCAAGATCTGTATCATTAGAAAAAGATTGTGATGTTGATAAATCAGGTGCAGAGTTCAATTGTAATGATACATTTTGAAACTTTCTTATGATTGAAGATTTATGTAATAAATCTTCTAATCTTAAATTCCTTTGTTGATACTCCTTTAATTTAGATTCTAAATGATCAATAAGTTCTTGAGTGTTTGCCAATGGTGAATTTGAATCAATATCATATTGAGATTTAGTCAATTCTATGAATTCAATTTCCACTTCTTTTAAAGTCAATTGTAAATTCTTCTGATAAGAATCTAATTTTGAAGAATCATATTGGACCTTTTTAAGGAATGAAATGAAATTGTCATAATCTGATGTTGTATAGCTATAAACATCAGAAATTTGATTCAATGACAACTCTTGATTATCAGATACATAAGACTGTTTAGTAAACTGATTTAGAATACTTGAAAATCCTTGTGTATCAACTTTATCTCTTCTTTGATATTCCTTTTGTAGACATGTTAATTGTGTATTTCTTATACGAGAAACAGTTGAATTAAACAGTTTTGTCCAATAGTTCCTACGTAATATTTCAATTGTACATTGAGAATATATATCAGGTAAAGTAGTAACAGTTGACGATTGAGATTTAAAAGTATCATAATTAGATTCAAGATCAGTAAGTAACTTCTTTATAGCTAACATTGAAGATTGAGCCAAAGCAACTTTATTAAAGATCTTTGAAGCAGAAAAACGAAACTTTAAATAAACAGATTCAAATACAAGTTGATATAAGTTTAATAAATCTTCAATTGATCCTTTTAAAGTTGGTAATTCCGTAATAAAAGATCTTGAATCAGATTTTCGATTTATACTATTTGAATAGATTCTAACTAAATCTAATAAACCTTCAGATCTTGAATTAAGATTTTTAAAGTCCATATCTTGATATATTAAATTTGTATCAGATTTAATAGAATTTGAAGTAGTTATCATATCATTGATTTTTGGATCAAGTGATATAATAAGATCATTTATAGAATTTGAAGAATCATTCAATTCTTTTAAATCAGATATAACCAATTGATTTTTAAATAATTGAAAATAAGGTAATTCATTTAATGTCTTATAAAGATCAATAGAATGTTTTGTTGTTGTATATTGATTTTGTATAAAATGGTACCTTTTCAAAAATTTATTTGCCACTGTTAATAAATGATTTAAAGATATTTGTATTGAATTTGATATTGTTTGTGATCTTATAAGTAATTCTTCAATTGATTGTTGTAAAGATTCAGCTTTTTGTAATATAAAAGAAGTGAATTGATCTGAATCATTAAATGAAGGATTTAAGAAATGATTATTCAAATCATTTTGTTGATTTTGAATAGTTAAAGCGAAATCATTTTTTAAAGAAGAATTGATTGATTTTTCAATATTTGGATTCAATAGAGTAGATCTATCGTAAACATAAAGAAGGTCATTATCTTTAAGAAGATCGAATTTGCAAGGTATTGATTGTGAAGTGAGTATAAGTTGATAATTTCTTGAAATATGTAAAGAATCTTGTATTATTGAATATAATATATCTGATGATTTTATATTATGTATATTTATATGAAATTGACGTCCAGTATGAGCATTATGAATGATCATGGTGACTGTTGGTATGTTAACGTTATACTCCTATACTCCTATACTTCGTATAGGAGTATCACATATATCACATACACACTATATCACTACTCTATCATTATCCCATACTCTACATTTTATACTCTAAGTTTATCGCTACGTTTATCGCTACATTACTTACATTCTACATTTATCGCCACTTATCAACTTATATCTAATATAATAACAAACCTCTTACACTTTCTGTTGTGTAGGCATTCCATTCGAATCATACGGTGGCGCAGAATAATTATTATAATTATTATTATTATAATAATCATTAGGATTCTGATTATAATATCCATTATTTGCACCTGCTGCTTCATTATTATATCCTGTAGGTACTTCATTATTATACCCAGGATATTGTCCATATACTGGTTGTTGTAATGGTGGATTCTGTGCATATGCTGGTGGTCTACCTATATTCGTATATGGAATAACTCCTTTACCTTTTCTTCTTCTCCAAAATGCACAAAAGAGAAATAGAAGTGCAAATCCCATACAAACTCCAAAAACTACCCATCTTCCCCAATCATACCATGAACTGCTATAATTATAACATCCTGTACCATAACCTTTATTATGTTAGTTAAATTGAAACAAAATTCAATAAATCGCGTCATAAATATCTAAACATAACTCTTACTTACAATAATATGCCATTTTTACTTGATTTATTCTTCCTTTTGTTAAGTTAAACAAAGGTGTTGTCGAATTCTAAGAACAAATACGAATTAATTCACTTTATACTACATCCCATACATTAATTCCATTCAAAATACGGGCTTATTCTACGCCTAGATTTAACTTAATATATTTAGCAATAAACAATTCTTAGCATAGTGGCGTAGTAGGATTAAAGTTTCATATATATCCTATAATAATTGGCTATAACTTAATTATCTAATTACTCTTAAATCATTAATATTATCTACTCATATCCCATATCGAATATATCAGATCTGGTATAGTGAATCTAATATGTCCATCATTTGACATTGTGGCTCTTATATGTTTCAATCTTTATCAAAAATAGTTATTTTAAGCGTACTTAAACATACCAATATTTCTTTAAAAAGGTGGCTGAAGATAAAAAGGGTTCGATCACCTTAAAACTTATCCCAATATCCCATATATTCACTCGTTTTAGACTTCCTTTAATTATTTACTCCTGATTCTTAACCTAATAATCTTCTATTCAGTTCAACTTCTTTTATTATTATTTCGTCTTTATAGGTCAACTTAACCTTCTTTAAAACTTTATATTTCGCTAGATGACGTATGCTTTTCAGATACAATGTAACATTCACTTATATTTCGATATATGTTGTTGTTGCATGTACCATTAATTAATGAGCCTTGTAATCATTTATAACACCGTAATTGTTAATATATGCTCTTAATACGATCTTATCGATTCATATGATCTTCAAATCGCTATTTATTCGCTTTACCTTATTTGGTCGATATATGTGATTTATATTTTTTATATCCCATATTATCTAAGCATTATTTGTGTGTAAGTTATGGCATAGTGCACCCGTTATCGTGCATCTTTTCATTATAACCGTTAAAGCAAGTAGTGCATGCATGCATTACTTGTACCACATACTCACCACGCTACCTACACCCACCGCACATCCCACCATACACTCACATCATATACATCCACCACACACAGTCTATACACATATCGCACATCACTCACCCACCACTCACTATCTTGAAAATCATATCTTATCTTCTTATAGTAATATATCCATTGACTGATATATCATCTCATCTCTCTATTCAAGTAACTTATCCACATTACCACACTTTCACTCTATCGGTAACCAATCTGCCCGCCGGAATTCTATTCAATTACTCCAATTTTTATCCAATCTCTTAATTGCCTTCTAGCTTTTGTAAAAACCATCCAATCTCTAGCAAATCATTCACTTAATTACTTCTCTCGTGTCCATATACACTTCTGCAAATCAATTCTTCTGCCAATAGATAATCATACATATCTTTTTCTTCCTTAACAAACATGATTCTCACTGTAGACATCCTTTACATGCTTCGCTATACGTCTACTTTCAAACCTTTAACATTAACAACCAAACACTCTCCAATAGCCATCGCTCTCAGTAGATAAACTCCAATTCTAATACATATCGTCCAAAATAAGTATAGAAAATCCAATGTCTGCTATATCCTCATAACACTTGTCTCCTCATAACATGGTATAAATATAATACGCCCTTGTCAAATGCTGATCCTTAACTGACTTTTCATTGTTTAACATCAATGTTACTTCCACTTCTAAACGTCACCTCTTTGCTCAATTCAACTCTTCAACTTCCTAGTTGTTCTTGTGATATCAATTGTACTGTTGTAGCTACAACTACAACAACTCAATACATCACTCAAAGAATAACCGAAATTTGTTCTCCTCCGAAAATCCTTTCAACAGCAATTGAAAAGACTTATACTCTTTGTACTTCACCTGGTTATTATTCTGTTTATAACGATCAATGTGAATATGACGTTTCATGGGTAAACAATAATGACGTATTTGCTTGTGGATGTGCCTTCTCTGTTTATACTCTTGAATGTTCAACTGCTACTTCTTTTGACAAAACTGTTTCAATCCATAAAACAGTAAATGTCAATTCTTATACTTGGTCACCTTCCATATCTCCAAGCCAATACGAATGTCTGCGTTACATCACAAAACTTTCCTATTATGGAACAACCACTAATCTTATCATTGCTCCTACAGTCACAAGATCTTCATATCCTACCAAATCTTGCTCTTATCCCAGTTTAATTACTGGTCCAGTAAATCAAGATCATCATTCAACAACATCTTTTGATCTTCCTCTTATAATCAATGAACCTGTATGGAAGATTATCTTTGAAGATAACGTTGAAGTCACAGAAGATTTACGTCCTGGTTCTAGAGTCATCATTAGCAGTACTCATGTACCAAACAGTAATGCAATATCAGATTATTTAGCTTTTGATCATAAGGTAAATCTAATCTCAACTGCATCTTCAAATAATCAACATATACCTTATGTCGACATTTCTGTATCAAGAAATAATCCTGCTTTGAGTAATCATTTAACACGCTTTGAGAATTCAACTATACCTTCTAGTGCATCAGTCACTGATTCAGGTTCTCAAGGTATACCTGTTTCAACATTTTCAAAAGAGCCGCAATCTTCAACTTCATCTGACCTAAATCCTGATGTATTGAATGTACAGTTTAAAGCTGTATTCAACGATATTCCTGTATCTAAATCATCAAGTAATGATATATTCTCAAGTTCTTCTTCTAGTTTAACAGGATCTATTGCTTCAAGCTCTTCTTCTGCTGAATCTCCAAGTGTTCTTATTAGTGCATCTTCTTCGTCATATTCACTAGAAAATCGGCTGTTATCTAGTTCCATATCAGCACAATCTCTGACCCTGTCAACTTCTTCAACTTCTTCGACTTCTCTACTATTGCCAGAATCTTCAAGTATAGTCCCTATCATTTCATCTGATACTTCAGAATCTTCTTCGTATGCGTCTCTCTTAGAACAAAGTCAATCTTATGCTTCCAGTACAGTATCTTCTTCTGTATCAATCCCCAATCAATTGAGAATTCAACTAGAACCAGATAGTTCCACTTTGTCAATGGAATCTCATTCTTATAGTCTCGCAGCTTCAGATTCAAGAGTAAGTTCAACTTCTTCTAAACCTCTAGTGTTTAGTGTTACATCATCTCCAGAAGTTTTAACTGTATCAAGTTCAAGATCATCGTCTTCATCTTCTAGCTTGTCATCCAATTCTATTTCAACGTCTATAGTATCACAGTCTTCCTCATACTCTAGCTCCAGTGCATCAAGTTCAAGTTCAGTGTCTTCTTATGGTCTCAATGATCCAAGTTCATCGTCTTCAGACTCTATGTCGCCGTCATCCAATAGGGTAGCAGGTAAGTTTGCTTCAATACTTCGTGAATTAATAGGAAAGATATCTCCTGAATCATCTACATCAAGATCTAGCCTGCTAGCTTCTTCAAGTCTTAGTTACTCAAGCGCTACTTCTGCATCGTCTTCAAGCTCCATGCTCTCTTCATCTAGTACCTTAGAAGGTAAATTTGTTTCAATACCTCGTGCAGTAAGAGTAAGTCTGTTTCCTGAATCATCTACGACAAGCTCCAGTTCTCTTGTTTCTTCGTCAAGTATCTTAGAAGGTAAATATGTTTCAATACCTCATGCAGTAAGAGTGAACGTGTCTCCACAACCATCTACAAGCTCTAGTGCATTACCGTCTTCAAGTCTTAGTGATTCAAGCTCTATATCCTCTTCATCTAATAGCCTAGAAGGCAAGTTTGTTTCAATACCTCGTGCAGTAAGAGTAAGTGTGTCTCCTGAATCATCCACGACAAGCTCTAGTTTTGTTCTTTCTTCCTCAAGTAACTCAGAAGGTAAATATGTTTCAATACCTCGTGCTGCAAGAGTGAAAGTGCCTCCAGAAACATCAAGTTCTAGCGTGTTAGCGTCTTCTTCAAGTTCTGTTCATTCTTCGTCAAGTACCTTAGAAGGTAAATATGTTTCAATACCTCGTGCCTTAAGAGTGAGTGTATCTCCTGAATCATCCACGACAAGCTCTAGTTCTGTTCTTTCTTCGTCAAGTAGGTTGGAAGGTAAATTTGTTTCAATACCTCGTGCTGAAAAAGTGAATGTATCTCCACAAACATCAAGCTCTAATGTATTGCCGTCTTCTTCTAGCTCCAGTGCTTCTAGCTCTCTTCTTTCTTCTTCAAGTAGCTCTTCAGTATTTGTTGTTTCAATTCCTGATGCCTTAAGAGTGAATATATCGCCAGAAACATCAAGTTCTAGTTTATTAGTATCTTCTTCTTCAACCAGTTCTACTCTCTCATCGAGTTCACTTGCAGAATCTAGCATCTTATCAAGCTCTAGTTCAAAATTGTCATGGTCAAGTAAGTCATTTTCTCCGCAAACTTCAACAACAAGCTCTAGCAAATTAGACTTTTCTTCGAGTTCTAGATCACAGTCCTCCTTAATTTTGTCAATTTCTTTGTCTACAAGTACTTCTGACTCAACTTCCTTAACTTCTAGCTCTTCGTCTCAAGCTTCTTCATCACTTTCTAGTGTAATGCGTTCTTCCTCAACTAGCAGTTCTATTGTTCTGTCACGGACATCTAGCTATATTTCATCTTCTTCATCTTCGTCTTCAGAACCCTCTATTGTTTCTTCTTCTAGTGGCACAGGAAGTTCTAGTACAAAGCTATCATACTTTAGTTTCTCGTCTTCATCTATTGCTCCGCTAGGTTTCAGTTCAATATCTAGTATTATAACCATGTCTTCTTCATCTAGTTCCATACTTGAAAAGTATGGTTCTTCACTTAATTCTGCTTTATCTTCTTCATCTCGTTCAAGTCAGAAACTATCAAACCCTTTAAGGCAAAGTGACAATGATAACAACCTGCTTCTTAGTTCTAGTTCACAATACTTCACAAGTTCAAGTTCTTATGCAAGTAGTTTATCTTCAGAATACACTACCTCTTATTTGTCAAAGAATTCTCATATCTCCTCAAGTTCCAATGTACTGATTTCAAGTTCTTTAAAAAGTAGCTCTAGATCTACAAAATCTGTCGTTTCTTCAAGTTCCAATGTGATAACTTCTAGTTCATTTGCTTCAAGTTTGACTGCCAGTTTAGTTACTTCTACCTCTTCGTCTTCATTCTCTAAACAACATTCTGACTCTAGTACATCTACCTCTGAAACAAGCCATATCTCTTCGTTCGCAAAGCAAGCTCCTAACTTATCGTCAAAGAGTTCCAGTTCTAAGTCTTCATCTTTCAGAACATCTGTGTCAACATTTCTACCGCTATCTGCCATTTCTTCAAGTTCTAATGTATTGAGCCCAATCTCTTCTCATAAAAGTTCTAGTTCTAAAGTGACAGCTTCAAGCTCTTCATCTTTGTCCTTGCTACAAGCAGCTGCTTCTTCATCAAAGTCTTCTAGTTCTAGTGCAAGTGTTTCAGCTTCAACTTCATCTCGAAGTAGGTCTAGTTCATCTTCCTTGTTAAGACAAGCAGCAGTTACTTCTTCATCAAGTCAATCTACTACTTCATCCATTTCTAGTGAATCCGCATTAAGTTCTTCAGCTGTAAGTGGTTCAACCTCAACACCATCAAAGTCAAAACTCTCATTTGGAGCTTCATCTTCATCGCTATCGGACTCAGCAAGTACATATAGTTCCAGAATTATTTTAGAAGTTTCTAGTTCAAGTTCTTCTTCTACAAACAGTGTTAGTTCAAAGGTAGCATTTTCAAGTTCTTCTTCTTTCGTATCAGGTTTGTCAGATACTTCTCTAGGTTCATCAACACATAGCTCTTCTTCAAAGACAGCGTCATCTAGTTCAAGATCATTACGTCATGTTGTATTAACTTCTAGCTTAACAACATCTACCTTCTCGTCAAGCTTCAGTGTTAGTTCTTTAACAATCGGTTCATCATCAATTGCTTATGAAGAAGCTGTTCTACAATTAAACAATCTATACCTTCAGATGCCTAATGAAGTAGAATCTTCATCAAAAAATATACCCTCAGTGTCCTCAGATACTTTATCTACGACGTCAAAGTTGTTTGAGTTATCATCGGGCTTAGGATTAAGCTCACAACAGTCAGAGTCGTCATCTTCAAGTACCTTTCCTAGTCCTTCTATAACTCAAACGTCTTCCTTCAGTTTAGGAAAGAATTCAAAGAAACAGTTTTCTACATCAAGTAGTTCAACTCAGTCCTCAAAATCGTCTATATCATCTATATCAACTAAGTCATCATCTACTTCAGAGTCTCTTACAACATCTAGCAGTTCAAAGTCAAAGAATTCATCAAAAACAAGTAAAAGCAGTATATCTTCTGTAAGATCTTCAGATACTACACATGTATCATCTATGAGGTCATCTTCAAAATCGTCTTTAACATCATCAACTCTTTCAAAGGTCTTAGGTAAACCTAAATCTAGCTCTACAACCTCTTCTAAAAGTAGTAGCAGCTCTATACCTTTAACCTGTGGTAGTGAAGCAGCTGAATGTATACCTGATGGTCTAGACGCTTCTGAATACTGGACTAAACATATGTATGACTTCAGTAGTAAAGATATACGTAATGGGTATAGAGAGAACACAATAACAAACGGACAAAAAGTATCAGGTATTCAAGAAATAAATTTAAAACAAACATTTTTAGGCAAGAGAAAAACGGCGAATTTCTTCGGTATCAAAAGAGCTTATCCATTTAATGTGACAATTGAGTTCTTAGGATACTTCAGAGCACCTGAAACTGGAAAGTATACAGTGAGTACATATGCAGATGATGGAGTTGATGTATTCATTGGATCAAAGCATGCATTTGAATGTAATGATCCTGATTATATTCCAATAGGAACACCAGTTAGTCAATCTCTGTCGTACACAAAGCCTTCAGCATCAGGTGGAGCATATCTAACAAAGGATAACTTCTATCCATTAAGAATTGTGTATTATAACAGAGGCTCAATATTTGCATTAAAGGTGTCATGGATCTTTCCTGATGGTACTTCACATACGGATATGACAGGTCATTACTATACAAAAGCGTGTAAAGTGAAGGACACGTAGTAGGTGAATCACGTCAATGTATTTAACAAGTCAATAAGTCAACACGTAGTGAATGTAGTTGTACGCGTGTTACGCGTACACAGTAAGTTTATTGACACACTACAGTAGTTACATACAGAAAGTAATACGCTCACATCAATTGGTAGGAAACTTAGTAACCCTGTTCATACAGTATAAATGACTGCAATTCTAAAAACTACGCGGTGTATTACCTAATACGGACAATGATGTGCTTCTAAACCAATCAAATCCCATCATTTACCGTATATCGTACTATATAAAAATACCATCCCCCGAGAACTTTCGAACTTTTACCATATAATAAAAAACAATAAAAAATGACAGATTCAGTACCACAAGAAAAACCCAAACCTTGTTGTGTTTGTAAACCTGAAAAGAGTGCAAGAGATGAATGTATGCTTAAATTTCCTGATGGTGAAGTGAAATGTAAGGATCTTATAGAAGCACATAGACAATGTATGAAAGGCTATGGATTTAATGTATGAGTATTGTATGAAGTACTATGATTATTGCATAAAGTACTATGATCTCATTAGATGTCCTTATTGCTCATCAAGTGTGTTGAAATGTTATTTGTATATAGAGATTCATGCATTCTTACGTTTTCTAGTTTCGGAAATTATTATTTTCACCATATAATAATGCAAATATAACCAAACGAATAAGAAAACAGAACATGAAATTAGAACATTGCCAACAGCGTATAAATCAGGTAGATTTTTTGGTGCTTCAATTAATGGTTCAGCAATATGTAATGCAATTGCTGCAAAAACACTTCCTCCTATAATCAATTTCAATAGAAATGATTTAGGTATAACATAAATTCTATCAACGAATACATAATTCCACATAAATAGAACAGCAAAATATTGTAATTGTAGACCATCAAGTACTAATAAAGGCCATAAACTGAAAGTTGAAATATTAGTAAACCATACTATAATTGCTCCTAATTCTGATTGTGTACCTGGAATACATTCAGATAACATTAATGACATAGGTAATAAAGGTAAAAGAATACTCTTTTCATGAACTTGAAATGCAAATAAGAAAAATCCCAATGAAGAAACTGCAAGTGCAGGCATTAATAAACGCCTTCTAATTCTTGTACCTGAAAGTAAAACATAAAGACATGAAGGAAGTATTGAAATTGAAGTAAATATAAGACTTGCAAGCTTTAATTCATTTAAAGTGTAAGTATCTCTGAATTTAATTACAACATTTGCTGCACACCAAAATGAAGCAACTTTACCTTCCCAAATACCTCTTTCAAAAGGAAATATTCTATGAAGACATTGTCCTAATTGTGCAAGTATACTTGCAGTAGTAAATTTATCAGAAAGTAAAATAGGTGCAAATACAGCTCCAAATGATAATAAAGTAGCTGTAGAAATAGCAATAAATAGTCCAAGATTAATGTAAAGAGGTTTATAGGAAACAATACATTGTCCTAATAAATAAAAGAAAACAACAGGTGCGTAATAAAGAGTCATTTGTTTAAATGATAAAGCTAATACAAAAAATATAGCAGCACTTACATTATTGTTTTGAAGTAGATTTGTGAAAGAAAATAATGATAGTCCAAGCATAACTGAATTGTATTGGAAATGCCCATGATCTATTAAAGCTAAAGCAGGACTGAAAAGAATCATACCAAGATTAGTATTTCTATACAATACAGGTAATTTCTTCTTATCGATATACCATACAAGAGCAGGTACAAATATAACTAATTCAGAAAGTATTGCTGTAAATCTCATATATGTCTTTAAGCCTGGATCATCACATTTTCTTGAAGTAAGTAATTTAAACCAATCAGCATTAAAAATAGATCCAATTTTACCAAGTATATATGAATGATAAGCAGTCAATGGAGGATAATCAAGACCCCACCATTGTAAATCATAAAAGTACCATAACTTTACAGGTAAATGTATAGTTAATTCCATCCAATGTCTTTGAGCTTCAAAATCACCATGCATTGGTTCTGAATTTAAACCTGAATAAGGACCTAAACTTAAAGCAAACTTGAATGCTGTAGCTAATAAAATAACAACAAATCCTACACTGCTTTTAACTGAAGGAAAGAATGGGCCCATCATTCTAATTGCAGGTGATGTTGGATTTGGAAGCGGTACATTACTCGCTTTGTTACCAGATGTCAAATCAGATTCTGACCTTATTTTCTTTACTAATTCAGCCATCTAATCAGTGTAAAAGTTGTGTATATTCCAACACTGATTCAGGTGATCGATCACAAAGATGTATATGTGAGTGATTTGCATAGCAACGAAACCTACATAACCTTCACCTTACATATTACCATCTCACATACTTCACATACTTCACAACATCATATTCAATTATAATTGTTAATTAATACAATATGAATACCCTTGTTGAAAAATATAGAAACGTTAAATTAGGGTACAATGAAACTCCCGAAATTGATGCAAATATCACTATGATGGCACCTAAACTTGAGTTGCCACCTATCAGTGCACCTACAGCATTTTTACGTGCACATACAGATGATGCATCTAATCCTGATTGTACTATAAAGATTGCACATGGTACTACTACATTAGCGTTTAGATTTAAAGGTGGTATTGTAGTTGCAGTTGATTCACGTGCAACAGCAGGTAATTGGATTGCATCACAAACAGTAAAGAAAGTAATTGAGATTAATCCAATGTTATTAGGAACAATGGCAGGTGGAGCAGCTGATTGTCAATATTGGGAAACATGGCTTGGAGCACAATGTAGAATGCATGAATTAAGAGAAAAGGAAAGAATAACAGTCTCAGCTGCAAGTAAATTACTTTCAAATTTGGTATATCAATATAAAGGAATGGGACTTTCAATGGGTACAATGATTTGTGGAGTTACACCAAGAGAAGGACCAGCTATATATTATGTTGATTCTGATGGTACAAGATTAAAAGGTGATATATTTTGTGTTGGTTCAGGACAAACATTTGCTTATGGTGTACTTGATGCAAGTTATCATTGGGATCTTACAGTTGAAGAAGCATTAGCTTTAGGTAAAAGAAGTATTCTTGCAGCAACACATAGAGATGCATTTTCTGGTGGTTCAATTAATTTGTTTCATGTTACAGAGAATGGATGGGTATTTCATGGTAATCATGATGTTGGTCCATTATTCTGGGAAACTAAAGAAGCTGAAGGTTCTTTCTTAAATGTTCCTACATGAGTATGAGAAGTTAATATATGAAATATAACATATGTGCCCAAACGAAGTATAACATATGTGGGCAAACAAAATATAACAGTATTGTATTTCTTACATTATTGTATATCTTGTGAGCCAATATAATAAATAACACGAAATAGAGGGGAAGGTAACTAGGAACCGTTTTTAGATTACTTCGGCCAAGCGACGCGCCCTTACTATATATAAAACACCAAAATATTGTGTATTCTTACTTTCCTTTTTACCTCTGTTTTCGCATAGTAAATATTTCCAAATAAAAATATCTAAAACATTATGTCATATCCTCCTCCTTGGAGTCAATTATTTACATTAGAAACAGTTGATGAAGAATTGGTTCCTTCAGAAGCTTCTTTAACACGTGCAAAAGCTCTTGCTAAGCCTTCAAGATGGAATACTTTAGAATTTTATATTTACTATATAATATTAATAGTTTCAGTATCAAGAGCTGTAATATTTGCAAGAAATGCTACTTGTGAACCAAGTCCTTCATATTCTTATATAGATGCAAAGTTAACTGATGGTTGGTTATTTGGTATGAGATTTGATAATACTGATACTCAATATAGGACATTCAGAAACAATTTTATTGCATTAGTAGGTGTTGCTGGTCTTCAACAATTTGCTAAATATATAGCTGTTACGAAATGTAATGTACCAAGGCTAAAATTTGATCTTTCATTTTCAGTAGTGTTTCTTTTAGGACTTCATGGTTTGAATTTCTTTAAGATTTTACTATTAGTTTCAGGAGGTTATTGGATAGCTAAAAGTAATTGGAAAGAGAGGAATGTTTATATTGCAACATGGGTTTATGGATTGGTGCTTATATTCCTTGTAGATTGGTATGATGGATTTTCATTTGGAAGGTTATTTGGAATGGGATCTATTGATGAAATAATTGGTGGATTAGTACATAGATGGGGAGTTCATTTTAATTTTGCAATTATGCGTATAATATCGTTTACTATGGATTACATAGAAGCTAAGGATTCAACTGAAGATATTGAAGTAAGTATATACTACAATCCATACAAAGCGTAGATCGCTATGCGTGGACTATTTGATATTTAACACAGAGCACAATCCATACAAAGCGTAGAGCGCTTTTTGTGGTTTATTTGCATTTAACACATACTAACCTCATAAATAGAAGAAACTCAAAGATGGTCAAATCATCACTGAAAGAGTAAGAGTATACACTCCTGCAAGAGTACAAGATTATACTTACACTGGTTTATTAGCATACTGCTTTTACTCACCATTATACATTGCAGGACCAATTATGACTTATAATGATTACATATATCAAGTAAATCATCCTCTTCCTAAACGCTGGAATGTCATTGCAAGGTATGCTGTAAGATATGCTATATGTCATTTGACAATGGAAATCTTATTACATGTAATACATCCTGTTGCCATTTTACGAGCAGGTGCATGGCTTACTGCTAATGGTGCAGAGATTTGTTCTGTTATTTACTTTAATTTAGTCCTTGTATGGTTAAAATTATTAATACCTTGGAGATTCTTTAGATTATGGGCAATGATAGATGATAGAGTTACACCTGAAAATATGTTAAGGTGTATGAATAATAATTATTCAGTTCTTGAGTTCTGGAGAGCATGGCATAAAAGTTTTAATAAATGGGTTATTCGTTATATTTATGTTCCCTTAGGAGGTACAAAACATAAATTTCTTAACACACTTGCAGTTTTCACATTTGTTGCATTTTGGCATGACGTCAAATTAAGATTATTTATTTGGGGTTGGCTTATATCTCTTATTGTTTTACCACAAGCATTAGCACAATATCTTTTCTCTGCAAAAACATGGGGTAAGTATCCTTATTATAGACATATGTGTGCAGTTGGTTGTGTATTCAATATTTGTTTAATGATGATTGCAAATGCTTTAGGATTTGTTGTCGGTCCACCTGCTTTTAGAAATATGCTAGAAACTTTATTAGCTAATTCAAATTTTTATACTTTGATTCCAAGTATATTCATTATACTTTTTTCTGCTGTACAGCTTATGTTTGAGAGTAGAGAAATGGAAATAAGAAGAGGCGTATATGCTAGGTTCTAAATGGGGTTTGGTTTAATTTCCTATAATGATATTATGTATTTTATGTAATTTGTGTAAGTTATGTGATATCGCATACTTCATAAATGTCAATGATTACGTAATCTAACAAAGTAGTTTGAATTTGCACCACTTCACCACTTAACCATTCACCATTCACAAGATCGTTCATAATGAAACTAGTAAGGTAAGTTAACCTATTTGTTTACTTTAAAGTCATTTTACTAACATTTTATAGGTTTTTGATGAAATTGAACTCTGAAACTGTTCAAATTGAATTGAAAAATGGTACTGTTGTATCAGGCACAGTCACTTCAGTTTCTCCTTCAATGAATACTACTTTAAAAACTGTTAAAATGGCTGTTAAAGATAGAGATCCTGTTGCTTTGGATTATATAAATATACGTGGTAGCACTATACGTAATATAATACTTCCTGATTCACTTCCTTTAGATACTTTATTGATCGATGATGCACCAAAGAAGAAAAGTACTAAACGACCTACTCTTGATGCAGTTAGGAAACCTACTCGAGGTGGTGGTAGAGGAGGTTCAAGAGGTGGATTTCGTGGTGGTGCAAGAGGTAGAGGTAGAGGTACTAGGTTTCATTAAAAATTGTTATGTTTATTAATGACTTTTATTACTTTGTATTATATGATTTTGTTGATATATAATAAGTTGTATATGGTACATAAAGTGTATTACTTTGGATGTAGTAGAATCATACATGCTTCGCAGGATGTATCACATTAGATATAGAGTCATACATGCTTCGCAGGAGGAATCAAATTAGATATTGACTCTCTTACATACTGCTTCGCAGCATGTATTATTTACACCTTTTTTCAACTATTCCAGAACCAGCTTCTTCATACTCCTTTTTAGATATCCACATTTGATGAAACGTTCCAAGACTTGATAAAACACTTCCTCCTATCCATGCACCAAATTTCCTTTCTGAACTATTACCAGCTGCATAAATTCTTACTTTCAAACCTGGCAGTAATGAAAACAACTCATTTTGAATTCTTTCAGTAAATCCTTGTACTAAACTTGTACCTCCTGTAATTACAATATTATATGCTAAATTTGCTCTTGCATCTGTATCACAAGCCATCAAACTATTGTATACTAATTTAGCTGCACCAACTGCATCATGTGGTACTTTTGATGATTTAGTACCATATATAAAAGGATCAAGTAATGATTCTGTAACTTTAAATCTGTCTGTAGTTACATTAATATTATATCCATCAGGAAATTCAAAAGGACGTAAAGGTCTAGCTTCTGCTGCTCCTGATGTGTATGGAGTCTCTAATACTTGACATACACTCTCCTTATACTCATGAAAAACACGTTCCTTTTCCATAGTCAAAAATGATTTAGTTAAACCTAATTGAGTAGCATCTTTAAGTACTGCTGCAGATGCAGATTGAAATGGATCCAATTGTAATGCTTTTCTTGAAACAAGACAATATGGTATAACATTAATAGATTGTTCATTCAATTTTGCTTCAATTTGATCACTCAAAAACTTTCCTGCAAATTTTGTATGCATTGATGCATTCTTTAATATAAGTCCATCATATACTGGTGTAGCACTTATAACTTCATGACCAATATCTAATACTAATGCAGTAGCCTTTCCAGAAGCAAAACTATTACATACTGGTGATCTTGCAAGATAAAAAGCAGGTGATTCAAGTGATTCAAATGCAACTTCTAATGCTTTTTTACGATCTGTTGCTGAATTCCATGGTTGTTCTGTCATAATTAAGGGATGTTCCTTAATATCAACACCTAATTTCTTAGTAATAGCATAATCCCAAATCTTTACAGCTGCATCCCAATCTGATACACATCCATCTTTCATAGGATTACGTACTTCTGCACCATTCCTAAGTAAATGAATCTCATTATCTCCAATAACAGGTGTTTTATCACCATCGCGTACAACATAATCAGTAGGTACAACTGATTTAGGTGTATCTTCACCAGCAAAACCTGCACGTGTCCAAAGCGATCCAGGATCTAAAACTAATGCAGAGATTTCATCTAATATTTTATGTTAGTATACTTCCTTAAAAAAAGGTATGTTAAGTAAACCAATCAACACTTACCTCCTCCGTAAACTTGTGGTGCAGTAGAAGTCATTTTTCCCCCTCAATTATTTAATATTCTATAAAATATTAATAATAAGTAGATATTTTCTCGGAAATAACAAATATATAATATTCTTAACTCCGTTGTATTTACAGTATAATGATAAATATTACAAAAAATTGGCTTGGTGAAGTAAAGAAAAATACCATTCGTGACATAAGGTGTATCATTCAAAAGAGTTTGTAATTTCCATTATTGTATGACAATTTATCATCTTCAATAAGTAGACCCAAATACTCTTTTAATTCGTCAATATTCAATGTATAAGGTTGTTCACTTGTACTGAAATTTGACAAAAAACTATGAATACGATCACACGGAAGTGCACCAAGATTTGTTAACATTCCATTAATCATTGGCCAATGAACTGACATAATTTCTCTTAAATCTCTTGTTTCATTCTTCTCTTGTGTAAGTATCTCTTCTAGTGCTCTTGTATCTTCTAATAAATCAGATTTAGTCTCAACTGTATAGTAGATTCCATTGTCATTAATACCAAGTACTTCTTGTGATATCCAATAAGCTGCTGTACTCTCTGCAACACGTTTTGTACATCCTAATTCTAATGTAATTTCTTGTATATTCTTTTGAATATTATCACCATCAAATAAAGTTATCAATGTAGCTTGAATTGGAGCAACATTAAGATCTAATGTTCTGTCTTTAAACTCAAGTCTAAGACTAACTAATCCTGATGAACGCCATTTCAAATTCCTATATTTCTGAATCTCTCCATATGATTCATTATATTGCTTTTGTTTCTCTAAAACAATTTCTGGTAGATTAAAAGTATCTTCTTTAACTGTAGGCCAAAAATGTTTAGATACAATACTTGCATGTAAACTGAAGTCACCATAATCATAATCAGTACAATGTAAATCAACACTTTTGCTAAATTTAATATCATAAACCATCACTTCACATGAATGTAAATCTGATACTGCAAACCTTTTACCAAGTTTAGATAACTTGTCCTTTATATCTATAACATCATAATCTGTTATATTTAACAATTCTTTAGCAAAACATTGTTGTAATTCACGTATAAACAATTCATTTGAATCATAAATACTTAATAATGATCCAACAATATCCATTTGAGATGGTTTAAAATCTGGTGCTGTATCAATAGGATCAGGTAACCAATTAGGATCTGCATAATCATCATCAACATCATCATATATATCTTGAGGTTTAGCTATCCATTTAGATATATGTGAAATATTAGATTCAGGAAATGCTAACATTCCTGCAATAATTAAACTAACTGTATCAGGACGATCTCTTAAATACCTTCTAATTGGTCTAGATATTCTATCTAATAGTACACCTCTTGGTTCAATCCTTTTAAATGCATCAATTGCTGAAATATATTGTGATAATATATCCTTTGTATGTATACCAGCTTGTAATAATCTTTGACTTGCTTGTTCTTGAAATGTATGTACTAAATTCATACGAGTCTTTGGTGTCTTAAGTACTGCTCTCAAATCAAGTAATGCCTTTTCACTATTAGGCATTTTAGATACAATATCATATATTTCTTGTGTCCTTAATGCAGCAAGTGCATTAAATGCAACATCACGAACTGGCTCTAATGCTGGTTCAGGAATATCAGTTATCTCAACTAATGTAGATATTATCTTATTATCTGTCCAATATATTAATGAATCATAAACTCTTCTATTCCATTGACATTCATGTAATTGAAATACATGCTCATTCATATAATTAACAACTGTATTCACAAGACATCCATCAGATAATGAGTTCAACCCACATTTTCTAAATGATCTATATAGTGATTTAGCAGAACTAACATTACCTCTATTCCTTATAGCTCTATCATACAAAAGTACAACCGCATCAGAAACATTAGGATCTAATGACATCTCTATAAGAGCATTAACACTATTATAAATACGTTCCAATAGACTATTACTTGCACCTAATGAATGCCATCTTGATATATAATGATCTCTAATTTGTTCTATAAGTTGAGATATCCTATATGCTTCATCTGCACTTTTCTCTTTTAATTTCAATGCAGGTGCTGCATGCTGAAAAAAATGTGAAGTTGTACTTGTAAGATACCACTCTAGAATCACTTCAACATTCAAGCTTTTAAAAGCAAGCTGAATATCATTTGTAGGTTTAGATGGTTGTTTATCAGGGTTCAAGTAATCAACTACTAAACTCCATGCTTTAGTAGAAGAATAATTATAATTTTGACTAGCAAATACTGTCTTTAATCTAGTCAATTTAGTGGTATCCATTGTTTATGTAGAAAGAATGAAATCGTGATGTGGTGAATATTGGTGTTATTTACTGTACGGCTAAATAGGTTATCTAACTAATCCGGTAATACCTGGTGCAGTTTATTAACAACCGTAAACATTACTATCTTTAGTATAAAATCATTCAAACCCAGCACCCTGATCAGAATCAATTTTTCCTCTCTTTATCGATCAAAATCCCATAGCAACCTTTGTTTATTTCTTACAATTTTTTTTCAGATG